>PVKP010030013.1:0-28385 GCA_004027715.1 Plecturocebus donacophilus | reverse complement strand
CTCTTTCCATCTGGATTCAATTTTCTTCTTGCTGGGTGATAGCCTTTAGAGGTTCTCTCAGCAAGCATCTCTTTGGTAGTATATTTTCCTAGTCTTTAGATAATCTTTAATATAATTTATTTTGTAATTTTTGCCTGTGAGCTTGCTTTCAGCAGGAGTTGGTATTACAGCAGTCGTGCGTGTGCCTAGGTTTAGAAGGACTCCTACTGTCTGGTTTTACGGTTGTCTCTGCAGAGATTCCTCACTTCCTGGCTAGCTTTTACATTAATTTCATGGCTGGACATTTCTACCCCGTGTGAGGAAGTACAACTCAGGCTTATCTACTACATATATCTCTTGCGGTTTCAGGGTTCTAATATTTTATGAGTCACTATTTTCCATCAGAGATTCAGGCCGACATTGACTTCTGGGCTCTGTCCTGGGCTGGAAGGAAGTTTCTCCTCCCTGTTTACAGACTTAGCATATGTTTCCTGGTGCCTTACCTTATCCAGGGATCTTCATTCCTTCATGTAACCTTACAAGGGGCCACAGCCTTGAATACAGTTTCTTTCCAAGAACACTACAATCTCACCCCCAAGAGGGTCAAATTCTATTCTCCACTGAACCTGGGAAGCCTCTCATCAACTCTAGATTACCTGAGGGTCATTCTTTTAAAATGGACCTCAGATTATATTTTACTAAATTAAAATTGTTTTATTTGGTAATTTTATACTTTAGAGCATAGGGAAGGTTTTGCATGAGGTTTTATTTTGCCTTATTGACCAGGAGTTCTGCACTCACTTTTCTGCTCCTGTTTTTTCAACTTTTGTTTATTCCTTTGAAGCTTGGGACAATATCCAGGTTTGCAACTGTGCCATTTATGGACTCTCTTACCTGTCAAGACTCCACCAGTGATGGACTTCAAACTCTTACTGCATTGATGTTATGAAATCCGAGATCCCCCAGCCAGGAGCCGTGGCTCACAACTATAATCCCAGCACTTTGGGAGCCAAGGCAGGTGGATCATGGGGTCAGGAGTTCAAGACCAGCCTGACCAAGATGGTGAAACCCTGTCTCTACTAAAAATACAAAAATTAGCCAGGTGTGGTGGTGGGTGCCTGAAATCCCAGCTACTCTGAGATGAGAATCGCTTGAACCCAGGAGGCAGAGGTTGCAATGAGCCGATATTGCACCACTGCACTCCAGCTGGGGCGACAGAGTAAGACTCCATCTCAAAAGAAAAGAAAAAAAAAAAAGGGAAAGGGAAAGGGAAAGGGGAAGGGGAAGGGGAAGGGGAAGGGAAGGAAAAAAAGAAAAGAAATCACAGATCCAAAGACATTTTGAGCAACACTTGTTTGGGGAACTGAGATCTCTATGCAGGTTCATGAGCACGCAGTTGAGCTCTGACCTTTACCAAGTCTGGTTCTGGTCCCATGGGCAGCTACTCAAAAATGAGAGAAAAGAAAATGAGATGAGGTGGCTGAACATGGTTTGGAATGTCCAGCATTCTGGGGCCGAACATGGCTAGCATGTGTTATATCCCTATTTTAATGCACATACAACCCAATGCTTGCTTCTTTCTTTCTTTTTTTCTTTCTTTCTTTCTCTCCTTCTTCCCTCCCTCCCTTCCTTCCTTCCTTCTTTCATTCTTTCTTTTCCTTGCTTCCTTTTTTTTGACAGAGCCTCACTCTGTCACCCAGGCTGGAGTGCAGTGGTGCGATATAGGCTCTCAGCCAGCCAAGTACTAACAGGCGCTTGCCACCACATCCAGCTAGTTTTTGTATTTTCAAATATATAAAGACGGGATTTCACCATCTTGGTCAGGCTGGTCTTGAACTCCTGACTTCGTGATCCACCTGCCTCAGCCTCCCAAAGTGCTGGGATTACAGGTGTGAGTCACCTTGTCAAGAAATGTGCTTTTGTCACCACTGTCTTTGGCAACCAAAAGAGTGAGTCAGTCTTCACAGTCCAGAGTGGAAAGAAAACAATAATCAGATATCAGAACTAGGAAATAATATATTAGTAGCCAACCTGAGGAAAAATATTTTTTGATTAGAAACGCCTTCATGACCAGGGAACATAAGGTTATCATCTTTTCCTCTTACCAACTTGTTCAGTACACTTGAATGTTTAGAAAATATTGCTCTGAAAAAACTTGCTGGTTCAGGTGACATTATAAGACAAGTACCACATAAATCCAGGATAGACAAGGAAAGAGGCTTCTGAAAGAGGATGGGGATTAGCAAATAGAATATGCCTCCCGTCTCTGAAAGGTATCCTGTCTGGTAGCAGAGGGTCAGACAAAACAGTTTCAAAGCCTGTTTTCCCTGCAGCAGCCTGTAGCATCCATGATTTTTGGAAGAGAAAGGACATTTCTCCTGGATGTTAACTTTCTTGTCTTTCCCCCAGGCATCTCCCAGTGCAGGGAGGGAGCTCTTCTATTTGTTGAGTGCTTAATCTCTGCCAGGCAGGAGTTCTATCTATTTTTAACACATCTGACAGAGTGATCTTTTAAAAGTAAAATTAGATCATTCTATTCTCCTTTAAAAACTATTCAAGGGGTATTTTCTTTTCACTCAGAATGCTTCAATTTTGTATCTTCATGTACTTGATCTGATCACTGTTTTCTTACCTGTTTCGTGACTTACAGCAGCTGGCCTGCTCAATACGGTCCAGCCTCTTTCTGTCTCTTGATGTCTTCCAGCTCATTTCACCCCAGGGCCTTGGTGCCTGCTGTTCCATTGCTCTGGGACACTTTTTTCATATATTCTCATCTGGTTGGCTCCTTGGAGTCATTGAATCTCAACTCAACTCAAATTTTATTTACTCAGAGAAGCTGGCGCTGTCGTCCTATCAGAATAACCCTTCCTGTCACAAATCACATCAGCCTGTTTTATTTTCATCATGGCTATCTCCACTATCTGCAATTATGGTCTTCATTTATTTATTTCCCATCTCTCTTCTCTACTGTAATGTAAGCACCATAAGAATAGGGGCTTTTGACGATCTGATTCACCATGGCATCTCCCATGCCTAGAGCTGTTCTGGTCCTTAGTAAGTCTAGTGGCTGAAAACATGGCCTTTGTAGCCAGTTGTCCTGGGTTCAAATCCTTGCAAAGCTATGTGACCTTTCTCCTGTTGCCAAACCTCTCCATGCCCTCACTTTTAAAATGGTAATAGTAATAATGATTCTTATTTCATAGAATTGTTTAAGGATTGAAGGAGTGAATGCATATAAAGTGTTTTGAACAGCACCTGGTACACTGTAAGCACCCAAGAAATATGAGTTATTAGGCCGAGTGTGGTGGCTCACACCTGTAATCCCAGTACTTTGGGAGGCCAAGGCGGGTAGATCACGAGGTCAGGAGATCGAGACCATCCTGGCTAACACGGTGAAACTCCGTCTCTACTAAAAATACAAAAAATTAGCCGAGTGTGGTGGCATGTGCCTGTAATCCCGGCTACTTGGGAGGTTGAGGCAGGAGAATCGTTTGAACCAGGGAGGTGGAGGTTGCAGTGAGCCGCGATCATGCCATAGCACTCCAGCCTGGGCAACAGAGTGAGACTCTGTCTCAAAAAGAAAAGAAAAGAAAAGAAAGAAATATGAGTCATTATCATTGATTATAAATCTGTTGAATGAATGAATGAATCTGGTGTTTTCCCATACAGATTTCATTGACTTCTCATAGCATATGTGATTGCATTCATTTTATGAGTGATGTTAAGAAAATTGCCTGGGTTTTCACAGCAGGAATGACTTGGGCAAGGATTTCATTCCAGATCTACCAGACTGTGAATCTCAGGCCCTCTTCTGTGATCTCAAGCCCTCTTCCCTTCCCTCTGGTGTCACCCGTACTGTGCCTTGGCCCTGTGCTGGGTCAATTTTCCTGAAACCTCTTGCCTCGATGCCTTATAAGCTGGTGTCTGCCTGGCTTTGATCTTGAATTAATTCCCCTTCTGCTTCTGTGTGTGCTGCAGGCTCCTCCACTCAGGTCTTCCCATTTCAGCCTCTGTCTCAGCAGTTCCTGATGACCACCAGCAAGGAGCAACAAAAGGGACTTTCGAGGAAGAATACCACATTGATTCTTCCACTGCCTCTTGCTTCCAAAATGGAAAAAGTGGTAGTGATTCCCCTGGTCTCATCACCCTGATTGGCTCTACCTTCAGACTGAGTTATTCCTCCCAGCAAGGTGGCAGAAATGGCCCTAGGGTTTTTTTTATAGAGCTGTCTTTTATCTCCACTTAGTGTTGACAGATTATGAATTCAAGGTAGAGGGGGAAAAAAAATAAAAGTAAACATTACTTTGGGAAGAAAAATGCCCAAGACTTCAAGTCAACTTGGTAAACATTGGCGCAATTTTTCATCTAACCCGAGTTCTAGAATTCGTGAATTCCAACCAGGCCCAGGTTGCAGCATTTGCTTTGATAGGTGTGGTGGAAGAATACTTTACACTTCCCTAGAGAATTCAGGTGGGTGATTACCACATCCATTCCCTCTGTCTGTTAAAGACACCCTTTGGGTCTCATCCTCTCTCTAGAGTTTAGAAATGAGAGGGAGCAAATGTCCCTGACTACTCTCCTCTGGCCAAAGGTGAAGGTGTCTAATGTGTACAAATACAAGCAAAGAAGTCACACAAGTCTGTCTCAGAGAATGTGAGCCTCTATGTAGGTGTGAAGTGTGTCTGTGTGTGAATAAGAAAGTAAGTATGAATAAGTGTATGTGTCCATATATGAAGTGTGTGTTTATGTGCCCAAGTGAGTATGAGAATGTATGCTTGGGTACCCATATGTGGATATATATATGTATATACATGGGTGAAGAGCATGTAACTTTCACCTAGAGATGAGTATCTAGGTGCCTACACATCTCTGCATGTCCAAGTGAGTCTTAACAAATATATCTTTTTTTATTTTTATTTGTTTTTAGATCCATCTCACTCTGTTACCCAGGCTGGAGTGCAGTGGTGCAATTTTGGCTCATTGCAACCTCTGCCTCCCAGCATCCAGCGATCCCCCCGCCTCAGCCTCCCGAGTAGCTGGGACTACAAGCGTGCACCATCACACCCAGCTAATTTTGTATTTTTAGTAGAGATGGGGATTTCATCATATTGGCCAGGCTGTTCTCAAACTCCTGACCTTGTGATCCACCCACCTTGGCCTCCCAAAATACTGGGATTACAGCCACGAGTTGCCATGCTCGGACCATAAATATATCTATGTGAGCATGTTTCCAAGTATCTAAATACATCTGGGCATGTGTAAGTACTTGTATATATACACCTTTGAGGTCTGTGCAAGTGTGTGGATGACTGAAGATCTAAGTGAATGCTTTTGTGAAAGTGCATGCCTCTGTGCAGGTGTGAGAATATATGTGCATTTGCCTATAGAGTGTGACTACAGGGGTAAACAGAGTTTCAGGTCTACTGAGGATGGAAGAACAGGCTACACTGTTCTGAATATTTTTCCACGTCTCCTCCTGGGCTACAGGAACAGAACAGGGCTTTAGAACTAATCTTTTCTAGTAAATTCGACTCTGAAAATAATTCCTCTGTAAAATTTACCTTGCCTTCTAGAAAGGCCCATCACATCTGTGCTCTTTTCCCACAGGTCCAAGGAAGTTCCTGAGAGAAACCCTGTGAGTGTTCCACTGTTTCTGCATTTCTCAGCATTGCTATACTCCAAACTTTGTTCTAGTCATTGTTCAATTCAGTGCCTTGAACCTGTCATACAATAGGTGCTAAATAACTGAGTTACAATTGAAAACAATATTGATTATTCTTTTACAACCAAACTCTAGCCATTTACAGATTTTAAATAAAGTGGCCCATAACATTGACTTCTTCCTGACTGTATTATCAGAATATGAATTATGGATTATGGCATTCATCATTTGCTGCATTCATTATTCACTCAACAAACACTAACTGAGAGCCCACTACACTCCAGGCTCGGGTTTCGACACTGGAGAAGCAACAGTGAACAGATGCATTCCCATAAGGAAACCAATCAATAATACAGAACAACACATCCTGAGTAGTCAAAGTAGTAGCCATAAGTTGAATCCTCAACATCGTTTTAGGACAAGACCAAGAAACCCAAAGAACTCTTCATCTTTGCATTTGGGCTGATAAGTTCTTCAGACTCTTCTCAACACGCTTCCTGACCCTGGCTCAGTGGTGCCCATAGACTCCCTGGGTTTCCTTTCTTTTCTGTTTCCTTGGCTCCTTTTAGCTCTCAGACTGACAGTCTATCATCAGGACAGCAGGGAAATTTCAGCTGATGAGTGGCAGACACTGATGCTGTCCCTTTAGTGGTAGAGGCTTGTTTACCTGCTTTCTATGGCCAGGTAGTGGGTAAATTAGGGCCCTGTGTTTTTCTCCTGTGGGGCCTGGGTGAATGGCTAAGCTTCTTCTTTTTCTGAGGCTGCTGGTTAAGCCTCACTGAGCAGCCACTTGGCACTGCTGAAACCAAAGAGAGAAATAATGAGCCACCATCAGATTCTCTAGCTTCTGAGGTATGTCTGAATATGCTCTGGCAAGGGGTGAGTGAACAGGGACCCAGGGGAAGGGCAGAAGGACCTGAAGCTGAGTGTAGGCACGAGGTTCCTCTAAGAAATAGACACCCAGGACCCCAGGTAGAGGTGAATAAAAAGGAGCTCCTACAGACGAGATGCTAGGAGACCCTGGGGAAGAGGAGAAGGTCAGAAGTGCCACAGCTCAGTGTTGCATAAGGACACACCCAAAGCACTTTGAGGTGGCAGACAGACAGCTGGCGGCAGATCTTGGAATAGATGTAACAGAAATAAAAAATGGAAATAAGTCATGCTCAAAAAACTGAGACAATGATGCTTGCTCGCAGAGCATAAGGCAGCAGCTGTAGGAAAGGGATCCTGGGAGCATCCTTGTGTCTTTCCTCTGTTCATCCAGGTTCCACAGAACACAATTTGGCAGCGGGAAATGAATCTGGCCCAAGAGTGCCTCATGTCCTTTGCAATTCTAGCAACAAAGTGAAATTGTCAGAGTTCTGCTCCAAATCCTGAGGACCTGACCCCTGGCTGTATCATCCTCTGCATTCTTGTCACTTCACAATCTCATCGCTGACTTTGACCCCAGCTTTTACAGCCTTCTTCTCCTCCTCAAGCCACATCTTTATCATAGTGACACCAACCAACTATCCAATAGACAGCAGATCGAGACTCAGTGGGTCCAGGAGATTCAGGATGCCTTGAATCTTGTGTGAAAGAGTGTGACTGTGGCATTTCCACAGGGAATGGGTCTATACTTTTTATAAGATTATTGAAGAGTTGCAAGAGCCCCACCTCCCCTAAAAAAAGAGCCATTCACTGCCCTAGGTACTCAGTTCCTAACCCCCACCCTTCTTTCCTGACATTCGCCTCCACCTGAATCTCATGAACCTGCCTGTCATCAGCCCCACTCCTGAAGCAGATGTCTCTGGTCTCTCTGACCATAACCTTTGGTCCAAATAGCTTTCTCACTTCTGCATGCTAATCGTGCTTTATCAGATAGTTGAAGGCTTCTAGGCCCCTCCCTTCTCTCTGTCTTCCAGCCTTTCCTCTTTCTGACCTGGCTTCTGACTGCATTTGGTCTGGACTACAAGGTCAATTACTGAGCCAAACTCTCACCAGCATCTTCAGTTTCCCAGGCTCCTTATCTCTTTTGTAGGCCTACAAATACATCGGAGAAGGCAGAATAGTGTTCCCCCACCCCCAAAATTCAGAGGGTAAAATCTCACCCAGGCACCCAGGGCATCTCAGTAATTGTGTTATTTAACCTTGGTCATCTGTTTTCTTCCTTTATCTTGGCAAATCCTCCAAAATGGATCCACTCTTCCTCAAATTCCTCTATACTGACCCTCCCACTCACCTCCTTCTCAAGGAATGGCCTTGCCTTTTTCAAGAAAAGGGAGACCTGAGCCGGGTGTGGTGGCTCACGCCTGTAATACCAGTACTTTGGGAGGCCAGGCAGGCGGATCGCGAGACCAGCCTGGCCAATACAGTGAAACCTTGTCTCTACCAAAAATACAAAAAATTAGTTGGGTGGGGTGGCATGTGCTGTAGTCGCAGCTACTTGAGAGGCTGAGACAGGAGAATCACTTGAACCAGGGAGGCAGAAGTTGCAGTGAGCCAAGATCATGCCAGTGCACTCCAACCTGGGCAACAGAGCGAGATTTCGTCTAAAGAAAAGAATAAAAAAAAGAAAAGGGAGACCTGTAGGGATAAACTTCCTCAAATTCCTGCCGGTTCTGCTTATGGTAGCCTTCTGTTGAAAGGTGAGAAATGAGGATTAGAGAAGGATAGTGCCCTCCCCAACCACTTACAGCTAGCTAACGGCTGCAATGGAGAATGTCGCTACTGTTTTAGGTCATCTGGAAATGCTTTGTTCTCTCTGTTTATTATAATTATTCTTATTGTTACAATTATGATAATCAGATAGCTTTTATTCTCTAGTAAAAAAACAAATACATGCTGAATGTCTACTGATATGGTTTGGCTGTGTCCCCACCCAAATCTCCTCTTGAATTGTAATCCCTGTAATCCTCACATGTTATGTTGTGGGAGAGGCCTAGTTGGAGGTAATTGAATCATGAGGCCAGTTTCCCCTATGTTGTTCTCATGATAGTGAATGAGTTCTGATGAGATCTGATGATTTTAAAAGCATCTGGCATTTCCCCTGCTGGTTATTCACTGTCTCTCCTGCCACCCTGTGAAGAGGTGCCTTCTACCATGATTGTAAATTTCCTGAGGCCTCGCCAGCTATGTGGAATTGTGAGTCAATTAAACCTCTTTTTTAATATAAATGACCCAGTCTTATGTATTTCTTTTCATGGCAGCCTGAGAACTAACTTATACAGCCGCTATAAGCCATTTCTTACAGTGTCGACAGGGTGTCATGCTGGCCAGCCCAAGCAGATCTGCAGGTCCCAGGGTAATTGTAAAAGTCCACAAATCCACAAGCAGTAAGTGTTCACAAGCATGCGTGCTCCATGAACCTACATCTGCTCTTATGATGCTTACATGCACACGCACACACACAAACACACACACGCACACACACAGGTACACATGTCTGCAGAACACAGACCTGCTACAGATGCAGATTCATGCACAGGTATACAGGTACCTGCAACTGCTGATTGCTCATGTTTGTTTTTATCTACCACCTGTCCTTGAAATACTTCCCACTGATGACCACTGAATCCCACCTGTGAGTGGAAAGGCACAATGAACTCTGCTTAACAGGCCCATGAATTTACCAGGCACTCACTTAAGGTGGTTACACCACATTATAGCAAATGGCTTCTGGAGGCGCAGGAAGGGCTGTATTTACTTTCCGAGAATTGCCATTAGTCCTGGGTGGGAAGGTGCTGAGAGGCTGCATTAGCGGAGCTTTGGTCAGTTTCTCTGCCCTGTGCAGTTGCAGAATTCATGTGGGGTTTATTAATAGGCCAGTTATTCCTGAACAGGTTTCCAATTTGACTCCTGGGATAATGAGATGGGTCTTTAGGGACCATCAGTCTCTCTCCTGTGGCTGTGGGCAACTCTGAGGAGCCTGGCCCCTTAACTAGCTGGTGATGAAGTGGGGATGGAGCTGAGTGTAGCACAGCCCATTTGTCTCTCCCAAAGCTGAAATGCTCCCCATAAACTCCTTTCTCCTCTCCAAGACCCCTCCTCAGTTGATATATTTGAAAGTCAAGCAAAGCTCTGCCTCAGGTAGTCAGGGGATTTGTGTCTGGGCTCTGCTGGGCAACCTTAGGCAAGTAACCTAAACTTTCTGAGTCCCAGTTTTCTCCCCAGTAAAATAAAGGCATGCATCTGATAATACGTGGCATGAACTGAGGATTTACACTGTGCTAATCACTGTGCAAGTTTTCAGCCTAGGAAGGGAGCCAAATCGGGCCACATCTCTGTACAATAACAAAAACAAAAACGTAGTGAATCACCTCAATAGGTGCACAATTCCGGCCGATATAGGTGCTGGGAAGACAAGAAGCAGGACCGTGAGCAAGGGCCATGTCCTCATCTAGGACTCGGAGAGAGTGACAGTGGAGCTGAGATCTGAGGGGTGAGCAGGCATGAATCCGTTGGAGGAGGGTGGCGAGAGTGTACCAGGCAGAGGGAACAGCTTGCATAAAGGCCTGGAGACTGGAGGGAACATGGTGTGTTGCAGAAGCTGAAAGAGAGCCAGGAAGACTGGCACACAGAGAAGGAAGGACTGGAAAGGTAGGCGGAATGCCGATCCTCCAGGAATTCGTACTTGGACACCTTGTTAAGGATTTGGTCTTCATCTCAAGAAAAACAGAGACTCATCAAAGGTTGTAAGCAGAAAAAAGATTCCACCCTATTGGCATTTCAAAAAGATCTCTCTGGGCCAGGCATGATGGCTCATGTCTCTGCTCTCAGAACTTTGAGAGACCAAGGAGGGACGATATCTTGAGCCCAAGAATTCAAGACCAGCCTGGACAGCAAAGTGAGAATATAACTCTACCAAAAATTATCTGGGCATGTGGTGCACACCTGTGGCCTCAGCTACTCGGGAGGCTAAGGTGAGAGGATCACTTGACCAAAGGAGTTGGAGGACACAGTGAGCTAGGATGGCACCACTGCACTCTAGCCAGCCCAGGAGACAGAGTGAGACCCATCTCAAACAAAGAAAAAAATAAGAAAGAGAGAGGGAGAGAGATTATTCTGGCTGCAGTATAGGCACTATATTGGAGAGGAACCAGCGAAGATGTTGACAGACTAGTTAAATGGCAATTTGTGCAAAAATGATAGAAGCTTGTCCAAGGCAGGGGGCAGAAGACACCATGAGAAGTGATATTAGCCAAATAATTGAACTGAATTTGGGCAGAGAGGAGAGAAAGCTGTCAGTGATGACTCCTATATTTCCTGCTAGCTCCTCACAAGGCCACTTCAGAATTAAATGTACTCATGTGTGACTAGTGCCTGGCACACCACAGGTGTCCAATAAATGCCACTTCTTGTCCCCCTGTGTCCTTCAGTTCTTTGCCACTTGATTCCCACTGACTCCTTCAAACCCATGCAGGGCTGGGACTCTAATCCCTGTTCCCTTCTCCCAGAATGTTCTAACCTTATCATTTTCTAATTCAGTGCTGAAGTGCCAACAGGCAGCCTTGGCTTGGCAGAGCTGCCAGGGAGAAGCTGGGCACAGCTTGCTGCTGGGAACAGTTGTGCTGGGATAGGCCTTGGTGGGTTGATCCTCCTCTTGGCGGGTCTGAGCTGCTGTTTTGTCATGTTGATGGGCCAAGTCCTCTTACTCCTTCGCAGAAAGGAGAGGACACTTGATAAGTAGGTGAGGGAGGGACATAAAACAGAATCGGAATGGAGAAAATAATAAGATTTGTGGATGGAAGAAGCTGCACCCCTGGGGCTGTGTAATCATGGATGAATTGCTCGACACGCTTCTAGGCTCCAGTTTTCTTATCTTTAAGGTAGGATTAATGATAGTTTTTATATTGGCCTTCAATGGTGAGAGTAAATGAGATCCTGTGACAAAAAAATGGTGAACAAAGTATAATGTGGCAAATAAATAATTAACATGTAAGTGGCCCATTAGGGTGGCTATGAATTCAGTCAAACCTGGGCTCAAACCCAAATGTTACTACTTCTGACCTACATGTTAGGGTGGGAAAGGTGAGTTAATATCTTCTCTGCATTTCAGTTTTCTCATCCACAAATAGAGATCATAATATGTAGCCCATAGAACTATAGTCAGCATTAAAAGGAAAACTCCGCGTTCTCAAACTCATGACGTTTATAGTTTTAGATAGGGAAAAAACTAACCAAATAAACTTATAAATCAAAGATTAGAGCAGGTGTGGTGGTTCATGCCTGTAATTCCAGTGCTTTGGGAGGCTGAGGTGGGAGAATCACTCAAGGCCAGGAGTTCAAAAGCAGCCTGAGCAACATAGCGAGACCCTGTGTCTACAAAAAAAATTTGAAATTTATAATTAGTTGGATGCAGTGTCTTATGCCTGTTGTCCCCTATTCTAGGGAGCTTGAGGAAGGAGGATCGCTTGAGGCCAGGACTTAGAGTCCAGCCTGAGCAACAACATGAGACCCTGTCTCTACAAACAATTTTTTAAAAAATTTAATTAATTGGATGTGATGAGACTGATATCTGTTGTCCCAGCTACTGGGAGCTTAAGGTAGGAGGATCACTTGAGGCCCAGAGTTTGAGTCCATTCTGAGCAACATCGTGAGACCCTGTCTCGACAAAAAACAGAAATGAAAACGTTAGCCAGGCATGGTGGTATGCACCTGTGGTCTCAGCTACTTGGGAGCTGAGGTGGGAGGATCACTTGAGCCCAGGGTGCAGAGGCTGGTTGCAGTGACTATGATTGAGCCACCACTATATTGGTGACAGACTGAGACCCTGTCTCTTAACTAAAAAAAGAAAAAAAAAAAAAAAAAAGAAATGAGATGAAAAAAATGAACAAACATACATCAAAGATTAGTTGACAGCGTGGTTTAATGCTCTGAGGAGGCCAAAACAGTGTGAGGTTATAGATTGGCTATCTTGGATGGGGTGTTCCTGGGGGCTTCCCTGTGGATGTGACCTTCAAGCCCAGACCTGAATGAAAAGAGAGGTTGAGGGCTCAAAGATCTGGGAAGATGATTCTCAATCCTGGCGGCTCATTTGAGTTACCAGGACATCACCTCCAAATCAACTGAAACAGTATTCTTTGGGGTAGAACTTAAACATATATATGTTAATATCCCAGGTGGATTTTGATGCATGGTGAAGGTTGTCAATACTAAGCAGGTACAAGATGCAAGATCTCAGGAGTCTACTATTACCTGACATCTAGTAGCACCTTGTATTTGTTTGCTGGAGCTGCCATAACTCATATGGCAGCCTGAGTGCCTTGAAACAGTGATCGCCAACATTTTTGGTGCGAGAGACCAGTTTTGAGTAAGACAATTTTTCCATGAACCAGGCTGTAGGGGTTGGGGTTAATGGATGGTTTTGGGGTTATTCAAGTGCATTACATTTATTGTGCATTTTATTTCTATTGTTATTACATTGTCATATATAATGAAATACACAACTCACCGTAATGTAGAATCAGTGGTAGCCCTGAGGTTATTTTCCTGCAACTAGATGGTCCCATGTGTGAGTGATGGGAGACAGTGACAGATCATCAGGCATTGGATTCTCAAAAAAGCACATACACCCTAGATCCCTCACATGCACAGTTCACAACTGGGGTTGCACTCCTATGCGAGTCTAATGCCACCACTAATCCCACAGGGGTGGAGCTCAGGCAGTAATTCAAGCAGTGGGGACCAGCTATAAAAGCAGATGAAGCTTCATTCACTTGCATGCAGCCCAGTTCCCAAAAAGCTATGGACAGTACCAGTTCATGGCCCAGGAATTGGAGATCCCTGACTTAAATAACAGAGACTTACTTCCTCATAGTACTGGAAGCAGAAGTCCAAGATTAAGGAGTCAGCAGGGTTGGTTTTTTCTGAGGCCTCTCTCCTTGGCTGCAGACAGCCACCTTCTTGCTGTGCCCTCATTCCTTGGTCTGTATTCTGCGTGCCCTAATCTCTTCTTCTTATAAGAGCACCAATCCTATTGGATCAGGACCCACTCGTATGACTTCACTTTACCTTAGTTACCTATTCAGTGCTCTTCCTCCAAACGAAGGTACATTTGCAGGTACTTGGGTTTAGGACTTAGCACATAAATTTTGCAGGGGACACAATTTGGACCATAACACACCTAATAGATGCAAGTTTCTTCCTTGACCCTAAGCTTCCAGTTGACTTTTTTATCTATCTCCTCAAATTGACACTGTCTGTAGTCCCTTCTGTGTGGCTCTGAGAATATTTTTTATTATCCCTGAATCATTGGTTTCCAGAAGTTTGAACTAAAAGGCTTCCAAGTAAGAGTCTTATTTAGAGCCCTTATCTCCCAGGTAGAGAGAGTTATTCAAAGAGGAAGGAACTTGCCCAATCCTTTATAGATAAATGGCCCAGGAGCAGGTCAACACTCACAATGCTATTGCTGCCACAATCATTGTTCTCCTTACACCTGCAGATGCAGAGGGCAGGAAAAGTCCACTAGGCCAGCTCTGCTACTTATTACATGGCTTTGGGAAAGTTAGGCCATCACACTGAGTGTTATCTATAAGAAGGAAACTATAAAAGGATGACTGTGAGAGATGCATGCCATAATGAGAAGGCTTCTCAGAGTGACTGGCCTATAGTATGTGCTCCATAAAAGGTGACTGACATTATCCATGTGAGCCTCAATGCTGTGCCTTATGACAGGTGTAAGGGCATCCTGGAAGGAAGGAAGGAGCTTCTGACTTCTCAGGGTCTCCAAGTCTGGTGCCCCGGTGCCTCCTGTGATCCCGGCTCTGGGTAAGAGGAGGTTATGGCCAGGAAAGGATGAGCAGAATGAAGAGGACCTGATGTCAGGTGAGTGTATAGTGACCAGCTTCACAAGGACAGTGGCCCTCACACTATCTTACAAAGGCATTTCTCTCCTCTGCCTCTGGGATATTGTCAGAGCTGAATTCCAGGCTGATGGCCATGGGACATTGTCACATAGGATTTACACAGGAACCTGTGAGAGTTTCTCTAACATCCTGGCTACCCTGGGCTCTATAAAGGTGGTGGAGGGAGAAAGTCTCCGTAGCCTACTGGGGTTGTGACATCAGGACACAACGATATCTGCAGGGTTTCCTCCTCTCTGACAATCCAAACGCTTCATTGACAGATCAGCAGAGAAAGTAGCTTCCTTTGCTGAAAAGCTTAAGAAGAGAGGGTAACCTACTTTTGCAAGCTTTTCTGATGAGGTCTTCATACAGGAACTTCTGCCAAGTAATGAACTCATAAATGGTGGGTAGGGTTTTCTAGGCACCCAGATGAAGAACAAAGAGACCTGGTATTTTCCAAAAACGCGATACTGCTTTTAAGATGGAGAAAGGAATGAATCCTAACATCAAAGGCAAGAAGGAAGGCAGCTTGTGTATGGGTCCATTTTTCTAAATCCCTTGCAGCCATTGTGTCCAATGTCCTTCTCTCCCCATTGGTCAGTTATCCAGTTCCTGAGTAAGTTCTGACAAAGACAAGAAGCCCAGCAATAGTCTTCCACAAGCAGGTTGGTCTAAAATGAGGGTTGCTGTGAGAGAACAAATATTCAGTCTGATGGATATGACACTGTGTCTCAGCATTCCCTCCACAGAGCTTCCAAACTCAGTATCAACGGGATTTAGAGCTCAGACTACAAAGCAAATACCTTAACAGTTTCTCTGATGCCTCCAGTCCTCTTTTCCCTACAGGGTCTGTATCATACACTTTCCATTCTCAGAGTCAGTTAGGCTGCTGCAGGCTGCAAGTAACAGAAGATGCAATGATGTGGCTTGAGCCATCAGTAAATTTATTCTCTTCTTAAAGCAAAGTCCAGAGGTGGGCAGTGTTGAGGAGAATGCCACAGCTCAGACATGCCATCAAGGACAGGAGCTATTACAGTCTCCAGTGCATCCTCCTTGGAATATTGGGTTTTCCTCCCTATGTGTATATCTTTATGGTTATAAAATAGCTGCCACTGCTCCAGCCATTGCTTCTTTACCAGACAGCATCAAAGCAGGAAGCAATACAGCTCTCTACTCAACCCCCTTTTAACTTTAAATATAAATGTTCAGTGATGTATAACATACGTATAGATAGTATATACATCAAAAATACACTTTTCACAAAGTTAACCAAGGCATGAAACAAAGCACACAAACCATGATACAGAACATCACCAGAAATACCCTTTCCCATATTGCAATCCTGCTGCCCACCAAGGGAAATCACTAACCTAACTTCAAACGCAATAGATATGGCAGTTTCCTTTTTTGTTGTTGTTAACTTTATATAAATGGAATCACACAGTTCTTCCTTTTAGGCAACTGTCTTCTTCTGTTTCTTGAGATTTATCCACATAGTTGAGACTATCTATAGTTTGTTCTTTCTCAGTGCTGTCTACTGGTCCCTTGCACACATCTAACAAGATTTATTTATCCTATGGCTGATAATCATTTGAGTTGCTTCTAAGTTTTGTAGATCCTGAACAGTGCTGCTATGACTTCCCGGTGTGTATGTTTTGGTAAATATATTGCACACATATGTGTTGGGATAACCTAGGAGTGGAAAGGCAGGGTCATAGAATTTACCTCTCCCTCCATGAGGGAATGGCTTTCCCAGAAGGCCCCAGCAGACTTCCCCTCTCTCTCTTTTTCATTGGCTAAAAGCAAGTTTACCCTGAAGCAATCCACCAACCACAGATTGTCTTGATTGGCTTAGAGATATAATTTATTTCCTGGAGTTGGGAGCATTGCTTCTTAATCAAAATCAGGCATCTGGAGAGAGTAAGAAATAGGCTTTGTTTCACCTTTTATCTCTTGATTATTAGCTCAGGTTCTTTTATAAAATGTAGGTTTACCTGGAATCACATTAGTGCCACTCACCTGGACACCTGTTCACTGCTCTGCTTTTCCTAGAAGTGTGGTCTTTTTCTGGTCACCACCTGCCTGCCCTTTACCCAGGGTTTGTCTCTAACTGTGTCATTTTTGCCAGAACCATGCCTGAGCTCTCCTTGACAGGTAGGCCTGAAGATGCTGTCAGGGAAGAATAATAAATATAGTCCAAAATCGCCTGGCACGTGCCTTATCTCAAGGCCTCTAGCTGCAATTCTATCCCATCAGGCATGCTTCCTTTAGTGAATTTTCTTTGTACCTCTATTTCAAGATCCCAATGGGAGTGATTTTTTAAAAGGGCACATCCTCTCTCAGTGTCATCAGGCAAAAAATCCTGAACAATCTCCAGCTGATTCTAGGATGGTTTTGAGTATGTTATCATGGGATTTCCCCCAGAGTGTGAGTTCAGCATAGTATTTTAGCAGAATCTTAATACTGCAATAAGGGTGGATTGACATCACATCAATTTCTATTCTCATTACAATAAAAGAATCAGCGTGATATTAGAATTTTACTGCCTGTGATGTTTGGTGAATTACAGGGAGGTCTAATACGATTTCCCACACTATATTCTGTTTAGATTGGCAAGTTTCTATGGGCATTTCTAAATAGACTGATAGAGCACTAGACAGAGGATTAGCTCTCTTGGAAGCTAAGAAAGGAGGTGATAGGGTTGTTTATAGCTTCTCAGGATGGATTCTGATGGAATAGCCCAGAGGGAGTGAAACTTTCACAGCATACAGAATGCCAGGGACTCAGAACATATTATAGTGTAGAGCTCCACCCCAAGGAGTACCTCCCCCTGGGGACCCAGGACCAGAACAATCAGAACAGAGAGACTAACGAACCTCCTTTTGGACAACATTCTAAGAAGATATAAATCATACCAAATGTCTCTTGAGGAGATCCATTCTTTTTTTCCTGCCAGAAGGAGGCTTCAGATTGGATTTAACTAGCACATGTTAGACAGCAGCAACTACAGGTACTCTCAACATTCATGCCCTCATCCCATTTTCCCACAGCCCTGTTAAATAAGCTAACACTATTATGCTCCCCATCACCAGTATTGTTTTAGATAACGTTTCCTGGAAACAATCTGAAATGGAGAATTGTATGCAGAAGCATTCCTGAGGATTAGTCTCTGGAGATCAAAGAAAGTAAAGAAATGAGGGAGGCAGGATTGGGGGGCTAGAGAAGCTGACCTGTGAAGTGGCTACAGTGCAGCTCCTTCAGGGAGCTCCAGAGTGGGACTACCTTCCGAGTTCTTGCAGACAGACATAGGGTTCTGCTCCTGTGTCTAGGCACATCAGTTGCTTGTTGGCTGGACCTTGCTCTGTCCCAGAGTGAGTGAGTGGAGTACAGTGGCATACTACAGTTCACTACAGCCTTGAAGTCCTGAGCTCAAGTGGCTACCCTATAGAAGGCACATAATCTTGGACAAGGCAGCTCTCTACTACAAAGGATGGTGTTCAGTGAGGGACACAGAGGTGTGAGGTCAACAGCCAATATTCTCAGCACCTGGGGGATGAGTGTGTCAGCCCTGATGAAGGAATCTAGGCAGAACTCCACACTGTCCACTGACATCATCATCATGATCATTTAGTGAAAGAGGCTCAAGAGAATTGAGCAAATGACCCAAGGCCACATAGCTGGCGGGTGGACCATCAGTTGCTCTGACTCCTGAGTCAGTGTGCTCTCTCCTCCCTGCCACTGCCTCAGTATCTCTCTATTTCTTTCAGGAGTCTAACTGGGGAAGCAGTTGGTGAGGTAGATGAAAAAGGAATGGAAGTTATTCATTCAGTGAACACCAATAAGCACCCATTATGTCCCCAGCATTATTCTGCATGCCTAAGTATGATATTAGGAAGAAAGATGAGGTTCCCTTTCTCATGCAGTGTTTATTCTAGTCAGATGGACTTACATTCTATGGAGCCTAGAATATGACAGAAAAAATCAGTAGTAGCTGAGATTGAGTAGACATGAGTTCTCATCTAGGGGAACAGAAAATCTATATTAATTGAGATTATATTGTAGTTGGCTACACATAACAGGAAACCCAACTGATAAGAAGGTATATTCATTTTTGTTCCTTAAGTATGTTTATTAAAAATAAGAAAACATAAAAGGTTATATTTTATGCTGGTTGTGCAAGTAGTCAGAAAATCCTACACCAGCATGGATAGCAGACTTCTGCTCTCTGACTTCCACTTCAGACTGGATTTTGGTGTACTTTGGGCTAAGTTTGTGCCTGACTTAAAATGAGGAAGTAGGAGATTTAACAGATGAAGTCAAGGCAACCATTCAGTCTGTCTCATGTAGGTAATATTTAATGGCAGGCAATATCTCTCATCATTAGAAGCACAGTTGCTTAGTCGGGCATGGTGAGCTGAACCTGCAGTCCTAGGTGGTGGGGAGGCTGAGGCAGGAGTACCTCTTGCACCAGGAGATCAAGGTCAAGGCTGCACTGAGTTATGACAGTGCCACTGCACTCGAGCCTGAGCTGCAGTGTAAAATCCTATATCAAAAGAGAAGTAAGAGAAAATAGAAACACAATCGCAATTGTAGCTGGGAGTGACACTGTTAATTAATGAGATTTAAGCTTGTGCACAGGTTTGTCAATTGGTCTCATCTTCCTTCTTTAGAAAAGGAGGAGCCCTTTCACAATGATTTCCTCAGATATTTGTCCACAGATAATATGTCTCAATTGTCAACATGCATTGCTTTCCAGGTTTTTGAGCTGGATTCTCTTCAGTAAATGGCAGGTAAAAGTATTTGCATATATCCCTGAAAAAGAAACTTCCATATACCATCTAGTTCTGTGTGTTTGTGTGTGTGTGTGTGTGTGTGTGTGTGTGTGTGTGTGTGTGTGTTTTGCTTTTCTTAGACAGGTCTTGCTCTGTTGCCCAGGCTGGAGTGAGTGGAGTACAGTGGCACAATCATAGCTCACTACCGCCTTGAAGTCCTGAGCTCAAGTGATCCTCCCACCTCAGCTTCCCGAAGTCTATTTAGTCCTCCTTTGATTTTCTTTTGCTGCAGTGTAGTGGAGTAGACTTACGTTGGATGATTTTTGTTTTTGTTTTTTGGTTCTGCAGAACTTTTATTCGCATATAAAGGTAGAAGGGATTCTTGGCTGTCTGATAGAGAAGATGCTAATATTCCACTAACTTTGGACTCAGTGGGTAGAAGAAAATATCAGAGACTTGGAGACACCAGTTAAACTTTCTCAAGTTTTTCCATACAGCAGAATAAAAAGTGTGGAAAAAGTTGCCAATCCTTATTAGAATCTCAACCCAGGGAATTCAGCTTTGCACAGTCAACCCAGGAGTTTATCAGCTGCTCACTGGACATAGAGAAGATCATCTCCTTCCTTTCAGTCCTCCTGATCTCTTGTTAAGTAACTGAATATTCTGACATGTTGCCATCTTAGTCCACTTAAGCTGCTGTAATAAAATACTCATAGGCTGGGTGGCTTAAACAAAAGAAATTTGGCTGGGTGTGGTGGCTCACACCTGTAATCTCACCACTTTGGGAGGCCAAGGTGGGAAGAACACCTGAGGTCAGAAGTTTGAGACCAGCCTGGCCAACATGGTGAAACCCTGTCTCTACTAAAAAATACAAAAATCCCAGCTACTAGGGAGGCTGAGGCAGGAGGATCTCTTGAACCCAGGAGGTGGAGGCTGCAGTGAGCCAAGATTGTGCCATTGTACTCCAGGTGACAGAGTGAGACTCCACCTCAAAAAAAATGTATGTATATATCTAAGTCCTCTAGGACTTAGATGTATATATATAGACATATATATGTCTATATATAGACATCTATATATATATATATATATATGTATATATATATAGACATATATATGTAGAAGTCCCAGATCAAGTCTCCAGTCAGTTTGGCTTCTGCTGAGAACTTTCTTCCTGGCTTTTTGGCGGCCACCTTCTTGCTGTGTCCTCTCATGGTAAAGACAGAAGGATGGTGAACTTTCTTGCATCTTGTCTTACAAGGACACTAATCTGATCAGATTATAATTACATTAAGATTAAGGCTTCAACATATAAATTTGGGAGATGGGCAGTTCAGTCTTCTGCAGAAGCAGCATTTAACATTTGTAGGTCTTCTCTTTCTCCAAAGAAAGAGATTTCAAGAGATAGTCTTTTTATTTATTTACTTATTTTTTATTACCCTTTAGGTTCTGGGGTACATATGCAGATCATGCAGGACTGTTGTGTAGGTACACACATGGCAATGTGGTTTACTACCTCTATCCCCCATCACCTATATCTGGCATTTCTCCCCACATTATCCCTCCCCACCCTCCTCATCCCCCGCCCTCCCTCCCCCAGTCCCCTGAAACAGACTCCAGTGTGTGATGCTCCCCTCCCTGTGTCCATGTGTTCTCATTGTTCAACACCTGCCTGCCTATGACTGAGAACATGCGGTGTTTGGTTTTCTGTTCTTGTGTCAGTTTGCTGAGAATGATCATTTCCAGGTTCATCCATGTCCTTACGAAGGACATGAAATCATCATTTTTTATGGCTGTGTAGTATTCCATGGTATATGTGTGCCACATTTTCTTTATCCAGTCTATCATTGGTGGGCATTTGGATTGGTTCCAGGTCTTTGCTATTATAAATAGTGCCGCAGTGAACATACGTGTACATGCGTCTTTATAATAGAACGATTTATAGTCCTTTGGGTATATACCCAGCAATGAGATTGCTGTGCAATTCAGCCAGGCATCCATGACCCTGTGCTTTCTAATCCAATAGTCCAACTGAATATTCACATGTTGCTTCACAGTTCCACAGTATTGCTTCAGAGGTTCCAAAGAACTTCATGTAGACTTCACTAGGCATTAGCTAAGAATACCAAATTCCACACTTGGAGAGCCAGCTCCTGCTGAGCACTGTTGTTGCCTACAGACTAGAGGATAAAGAATTCCCGTCTTAGTGTGTCAAAGCAAGGAGCAGTCACATGGCCAGATCATGAGCCATGTGCAATAGTTCATTATCATCATTCTTAACTGTCATATCACCAGTGTGCTGCTTTGGGATCCGCTATTATCCTATGGTCACATAGAAGGCTTTCTGGGATCCCTATTACAGCTTTGAAGGCTTGGCAGTTCCACAAGCTCATATAAAAAATGCTCAATATTACTAATGATTGAAGAAATGCAAATCAAAACCACAATGAGATACCATCTCATCTCACATGAGTCAGAATGGCTATTATTGAAAATTCAAAAAATAACAGATGCTGGCAAGGTTGTGGAGAAAAGAGAATGCTTATACACTGCTGGCGGAAAGGTGAATTAGTTCAGCCACTGTGGAAAGTGGTCTAGAGATTTCTCAAAGAACTTAAAACAGAAGTCCATTCAACTGAGCAATCCCATTACTGGGTATACACTCTAAGGAATATAAATTGTTCTTCCCTAAAGATACATGCTCATGTATGTTCATCGTGGCACTATTCACAATAGCAAAGACACGGACCAACGTAGATGCCCATTAACAGTGGACAGGAGAAAGAAAAGGTGATATGTATACACCACAGAATACCACACAACCATAAAAAAGAAGGAGATCATGTTTTTTTGCAGCAACATAGATGGAGCTGGAGGCCATTATCCTGAGTACATTAACACAGGAACAGAAAAACAAATATTGCATTTTTCTCACATACAAGTGTGAGCTAATCATTGAATACTCTTGGACACAAAAAAGGGAACAACAGACACCAGAGCCTACTTGACAGTGGAGGGTGGGAGGAGGATGAGGATTGAGAAGCTACCTATTGGGTGTTATGATTACCTGGGCTACAAAACCAACTGTGCACTGAACCCTTGCAACACACAATTTAGGCATATAACACACCTACACATGTACCCCTTGAGCCTAAAATAAAAATGAAGAAGACAAATAATAAAAATAAATAAACTCATTGCACATTTAAAAAGAGAGATCATGGTCAGATTTTCTTCTTCCCTTAATAAATAAAACTTCTATTATTTCACACTAAAAAAATTAAAAGAATTATTTGGTAGTGTGACTCTGTGAAATAAAGCGGTATTGCTCACTAATGTCACTACTTTCTGGACCTCAAATTAACTTTTCATTATTGCAAGTGTATCTAGTGCATCCATAAGCCTCAGCAAATGGTTTCCTAGGACATCAAGATGTTCAGACTTGAGGCGTCCTCACTCTCAGATCTGAGGCCACAGCAGTGAAGGCCGAGTTCAGCAACATCTGTGTCTGGGGTTCTGAGAGCAACGGAAATTTTCTCCCTCCTCTGTAGGCCCGTGGGCTCAGACAGCAAATGGAAACCAAGTTGAGGGGAAAGTGCTGGTAGAGCCCATGCTGGTTTCCAATCAGGAGATGAGCCACGACACCTGTGAAGGCTGAGCATAAGAATCACCAGCCCCAGGATGAATGATTGAGAGTGCATGCTTGTCTTGGTTTTAGAACATTATTTTAAAGAAAGAGGGCTTCCCCTCTCTGACCATCACACCCCTAGCTATTGCAAAGCCCACCTCACTTCCTCTTTAATCAAGTCCCCTTGAACTGGCCTATTGTTTCTCACTCCCAAACTCTCAGGTCCAGCTGGCCAGGCCCACTTTTGGCCCTTGCCCAGCCTCAGAGGAACGTAGCTGGGAATCAGGAAGATTTGTTACCTCTGGGTGTTGGAGTTCTCAGGTTGGTGGAGCAGCTCAGAATATCCATCAGATCTCAAGTTCCTTCTGTCTTTGAGTCTGTCATTCTCAGTGAGTCAGATTTATCTCCCATCTGATGATAAAATGACCATAGTAGCTCCCTATCAGTTAAGGTAATGTAGTTGCTATAACAAGCAATCCTAAAATTTTACTGGCAGCAAAACACGTGCTTAAAACAATATTTCTCTCTTGTGCACCATAGTGTAACAAGAGTTGATGGGACAAAGTTGGGAGAGGAGATCTCTTCCTGTCTGTCACTCAGAGACACAGGCTCCCTCCATCTTGTTCTGCCCTCTTCTAAGTCTAGAGTCTTCTCCATCCAGTAGAGAGGTTAAAAAAAGGGCAATATTCCTAACAGGAAGGTTTCATGGGCTAGGATTGGGTGAGGAGAACACTGCTTCTGTTGAAGATCTAGAACTTGGTTAGAGAGCCTCATGTACTGCAAAGAAAGATGGTGAATGTAGTGTGGGTGTGTTGCCTGGACAGAAGAAACCCAGGTATTAGGGAGCACCACAGTGTGCCCCACAATTTCCAATTACCACATCCTTACACAACAGCATTCAAGGTCAGGACCAAAGGCAAAACTCACAGGGCTTTCTTCATTCTTTCTCTCTTTCTGTCAAAGAGAAGCATCTTTTTCCAAAGCCTCCAGAAGATTGTTTTGCCTATGTCACACTGGCCAGCACTGTGCCACCATTAGCTGCAAGGAAGTCTAGGAGAGTGAGTATCTGGCATTTTATTCTCTAAGATGGAAAGTGAATTCTGCCCCAGAAAGAGAGCTGAGAATGGCTCTTGGTTGTTACTGCCCCCAGTGTGGGTCTATGGCTTAGAAAAGAATGTTCCAGCCAAGGCTACAAAGATGATGTCAAAATCAGAAGACGGAACTGGGCATGGGGCCAATGACCCAAGTGAGAAGGTTGAGATTTGGGATGGACTTCAGTCTTGTTGGGGAATTGCAATAGAAGGTCCAGAGCATAAGCACCAAGGCCACAGGTAGTTAGGTCAGGAAGCTGCAGCCTGCTTCTCATGTAGATGCCCAGAGGTCATGTTCACATCCCATGCCCCTCTGGAAAGAACAGCTGGGTTACAGCATTAGGTGGAATTGTTAGGGTAACTGGTCCACACCATCATTTGGGCTGTGCTGGGTAAGGGGATGAGCATATGTAGGGGTAATATCCTTTGACCACTTTACCTATGTGTTCCATGGTTTTCTTGAACCCATCATCACCCACTTCCCTTGGAAGCAATGCTTCCTACATGTCATTTTTCTTCTCTTCTAGAAAGAGTAGACTTTGACTATATCAGGGATGGGGATTAAGTTTGCATTGAGGGTAAATTCCAAGACTCCTTATAAGTGAAAAAGTTTTATACTTACCCCCATGAGTGCTGAGACTAAGGAAATAATTACACTAGCTTTTGTCTATAGAGCATCTCTATTAGACTTCAAGAGTCGTTTTCAGCCTTGGCAATATATTGCAATCACCTGGGGTGCTTTAAAAGATTCATGCTCCAATTAGAATCTCCAGAGGTACAGCCTAGGCATCAGTAATTCTTTAGAAGTTCCCCAGTGAGTCTATCACAGAGAGAAGTTTGAAAACCATGGTACTAGACAGTATTCTAAAGGTTTTAGATACATTATCACTTTTAATCTTCACAATCACCCATTAAAAGAAGGTACCATCAGTTTCCTCATTCACAAATGAATAAATGAATGAATGAGGTTCAGTGAAGTTAAGCAGTGAGCTAGGGTTTATATAGCAGGAAGTGATGCTGAAATCCACACCTGGGTCTGTCGGACTCCTGGAGTCACCCTCCCCACCACTTCATAAAGCTACATCTACAGGAAACAGGTTGTTATGTCTGACAGCTGGGTGAGGCTGCAGTTGGCTGACAACACCCGAGATTGCTCCCAAATGGTGTTCCCCTGGCTTTGTCTGGGGAAACCTAATTGCTGCAATTGTGTTATAAAATTATCACTTTACCCACGCAAATGGGCCAGAGCGACCGGTTGTCTATTCCTGTGGTTGTCCCAGATTATTAAATGAACAGCTGCCTCCAAATATGTTTGCAGCCACTGAATTCAATGGCTGCGTGCATTTGCATATTCATGGCTCCCAACCCCATGGCCCAGGCTTGCCGTACTCCTCCAACAGGGCGCTAAAAGTTAATTTATCTTGACAATTTAAATAAATACACTTCCATCAGCTTTAGTGACTCCACTAGGTTTCAGCAAGTATCTTAACAGGAAGGGGAGGCAGAGATGGAACAAGGTGGGTGGGTGATGGTGGTGTTTGCTATGAGTCTCAAGGTGTAGGGCAGCAAGAGGAATAAACTACTGAAATCATGAACCAAGAACTCCAGATTGGTCAATCGCTTTCACTCAGAGCTCCAATTCGCTCATTTAACATTAAATTAAATTTATTTATTTATTTATTTTTCAGACTGAGTCTTGCTCTGTCATACAGGCTGGACTGCAGTGGTGTAATCTCAGCTCACTACACCCTCCTCATCCGGGGTTCAAGTGATTCTCCTGCCTCAGCCTTTGGGGTACCTGGGACTACAGTTGCCTGCCACCATGCCCAGCTAATTTTTGTATTTTAATAGAGATGGGGTTTCACAATATTGGCCAGGTTGGTCTTGAACTCCTGAATTCAAGTGATCCACCAGCCTCAGCCTCCCAAAGTGCTGGGATTAGAGGCGTGAGCCACCACACCTGGCCTCATGTTACATTTTAGACCTAGAGGAAGCCAATTAAAATATGTGTGTGTGTGTGTGTGTGTGTGTATATATATATATATATATATATATATATATATATATATATATATATGTAGTCATAAGAACATTTAACTTGAAACCTACTCTACTACAAAATTAAGTGTACAATATGTTATTGTTGCCCCTAGGTTCAGTGTTGTAAAATATCACAATTTCTTGAACTTCTATTATTCTTGCAGCCTTGTGGAGTGGTAGGATTGTGAACCCAGAATTCAGGCAGCCCCAGGTGTGAGTTCCAGCACCACTGCCTATTGGCTGAATAATTTCTAGCCAATTGTGTTAGCTCTCTGAAATTCATCCGCAGCATATCTAGAGTTGATTCATCTTGCTTGACTGGAATCATGTTCCTTGGTTAGTAACTCATTTCTTTTCCTCCTCATTTCTGACAGCTACCATTCCACTCTGGCTCTATGTAATTGTCTGTTTTAGGTATCAATATATCCTAAACATAAGCGCATGCAGTATCTGTTCTTCCGTTACTGGCATATGTCACCAAGCATGATGTCCGAGTTCCTGAAGTTTCATCCATATTGGAATGCAGAATTTCCTTCTGTTTCACGGTTGAATTGGATTCCATTGTATGTGTAGACCACATTTTCTTTATTTCCTCATCCACTGATGAATGTTTAGGTGGTTTCTGAATCTTGGCTGTTGTGAATAATGCTGCAATGGACACTGGCATGCAGGTATCTCTTCAAAATCCTGACTTCAATTCTTTTGGACAAATATCCAGGAAGTGGGATTGCTGAATCATATGATACTTGTATGTTTAACTTTTTGAGGAACATCCATACTGCTGTTAGTGGTCACAGCAAGAATTTTGCATTCTTGGGCAAGCTTTTTGATTGCCCTAAAACATTGTTTCTCATGACCAGGTAAGGTGACTCACCTCTGTAATCCCAGCACTTTGGGAGGCCAAGAAGGGAGGATCACCTGAGGTCAGGAGTTTGAGATCAGCCTGATCAACATGGAGAAACCCCATCTCTTCTAAAAATACAAAAGTTAGCCAGGCACCTGTAATTCCAGCTACTCAGGAGGCTGAGGCAAGGAAATCGCTTGAACCTAGGAGGCGGAGATTGCAGTGAGCGGAGATTGCAGTGAGCCAAGATTGCATCATTGCACTCCAGCCTGGGCAACGAGAATGAAACTCTGTCTCAAAAAAAAAAAAGTATTGTTTCTGACCTATAAAATGGGATTAATAGACTCAAATGCAAGGTTGTAGCGAGAATTAGATGAAACAATGCAATTTCCTAACTGCTATTATTCTTGTCTTGCCTTCATGTGCTTGTACTTCTGGGGCTACTAGTTAATTTCTCCCCTTTAAATTGAACCACTTCTATTTTTAATGTGAATATTATTTATCCATAACTATATTAATAGCATCCTGCAAACCACAATAATATTGTCATTTCCTAGAGCATGTTAAATAACAGACAACTTTAAAAACAGAGCTATCTCAGTCAGAGCCGGTGGCTCACGCCTCTAAACCTAGCACTTTGGGAGGTCAAGGCAGGTGAATCACTTAAGGTCAGGTGTTCGAGATCAGGCTAGCCAACATGGTAAAACCCATCTCTACTAAAATACAAAAATTAGCCAGGTGTGGTGGTGGGCACCTGTAATCCCAGCTACTTGGGAGACTGAGGCAAGAGAATCGCTTGAACCCAGGGGCAGAGGTTGCAGTGAGCTGAGATCATTCCACTACACTCCATTCTGGGCAACAGAGTGAGACTCAAAAAAAAAAAAACAAACAAAACCATAACTGTCTCCTTCCTGTGCCACCTCAGTGGTGTGTGGAACACACTTGGGGACACTCTACGTGGAGTAAGGCCACAGCTGGGCACCTGCAGGTGGGAAATAGCCAGTCCTTATTTGTTGTTTCATCATCTTCTTACTGCCAACCTCCTATGTGAAGATAATCCTCACATAGACAACACCGATTGAATCTGGGGTGTGGGGGCCACTCAGCCACCATGCAGGAACAGAATCAGCTCCAGTGTTGCTGCAGCCGCCCACTCTTGCCCTTCAGCTGTGGGTTAATGGCAGAGACCCAGGGGCCTCACTGCCTGTGCTGCAGCCTTGGCTGTACAGACTACCAGGTAAGCAATCCTTGGCAGGCATCTTGCCTTTCTGTGTCTCAGTTTCTTCATCTGCAAGGTGGAGATAATGTTGACCACATCTTGAGGACTAAAGAATGTGCCTGGTGCCGAGAAAGTTGCCATTTAAAGGGCTGCCAAGCTCAAGGGATTTTTTAAATGTCCAGATAGGCTGATTCACATCAGTTTGTAGTCTCTCTTTTATGCTTGTCCTCCCTCCTTCCCTTCTTCCCTTCCCTTCCTTTCCCTCCGTCCCTCCCTCCCTCCCTCCCTTCCTTCCTTCCTTCTCTCCCTCCCTCCCTCCCTCTTT
>PVKP010030012.1:0-28387 GCA_004027715.1 Plecturocebus donacophilus | reverse complement strand
CAGGCCTGCTTTACAAGAGCTTCTGAAAGAAGCACTACACATGGACGGGAACAACCAGTATCAGCCATTCCAAAAACATACCAAAAGGTAAAGAGCATCACCATAATGAAGAATCTACATCAACTAATGGGCAAAACAGCCAGCTAGCATTACCAGAAGCTGCAATTTTCGTCTCTGATAAAACAGACTTTAAAACAACCAAGAACATAAGAAACAAAGAGGGACATTACATGGTAGTGAAAGGATCAATGCAACAAGAAGAGCTAAGGATCCTAAATATATACGCACCCATTACAGGAGCACCCAGATACATAGGGCAAGTTCTTAATGACTTATAAAGAGACTTAGACTCCCACACAATAATAGTGGGAGACTTTAACATTACACGGTCAATATTAGACAGATCAACGAGATAGAAAATTAACAAGGATATCCAGGACTTGAACTCAGACCTGGAACAACTAGACTTAACAAATATTTACAGAACTCTCCTCCCCAAATCCGCAAAACATACATTTTTCTCAGTATCACATTATACCTATTTTAAAAGTGACCACATAATTGGAAGTAAATCACTCCTCAGCAATTGCATAGCATTTCACAGGTTTAAGTAAAATATTGGTTGGCTGCTTATTTGTTATTTTGATCCCCTATTCCTTCCTGTCTCCATTGTTAAGCACAATTATTGGCATAAAAGAGGTTTTTAATACCCATTTTTAGACTGCATTCTAGCCTGGGCAATAAAACAAGAATCCTATTCTCTCTCCCTCTTTCTCGTCCTCTTTCTCTCTTTCATTCTTTTTTTTTCTTTCTCCTTTTTCTAAAAAAAAATAAAATAAAATAAATAAATAAAAAATGGGTTTAGGTTAGATGTGTTTCACACCTATAAACCTAGCACTTTTTGAGGCTGAGTCAGGAGGATCACTTGCACCCAGGAGTTTGAGACCAGCCTGGGCAACATAGTAAGACCCTATCTCTACAAAAAATACAAAAATTAGCCAGGGTGTGCAGGCACACACCTGTAGTCCTAGCTACATGGGAGGCCAAGGTGGGAGGATCACTTGAGCCCAGGAGATTGAGACTGTAGTGGGCCGTGATCGCATGCACTCCAGCCTGGGCAACAGAGTGAGACCCTGTCTCAAAAAAAAAAAAGGAAAGAAAATGGGTTTAAATTTTCATAGTTTAAGGCACAGAACAAATCGCTGTTCTTTGAATAATAATAGTGCCAAGTCGACACAAATGAAGGTTAGCTGCTTCATGGTCCATCTGAGTAGATGACAAGAACCTAGATTTTAAATATCAGTATTTCTTCCCAGATATTAGTTTAGCATTTTCCAAAACTAGGCTCTATAAAATACTGATGTTCTGAAATGAGAATTAGGTAAAGAGTTACATATAAAACTAATGAGGGAAATACTGCTTATTAAATCTTCCTCTTTAAGATAGGTATAGGCTCACCATGTATAGGCCTAGGGAAGTCCTGCAGAAAAGAAACCCACTTACTGATACTTAGTACAGTATTTTCTCAAGTATTTTTTCTGACCATAGAACCGCTTTCTATGCACCATTAATTATTACCCAAGAGCACACTTGAGGAAACTTCATTCTAGGCAATTCAAGGAAATAGAAGTTTTTCCAAGTTATCCATTTAATAACTTAAGTCTGCCACATAAATTTTGAAAAGGCATAAAGATCTTATAAATGTAAAATATTATCTTTATTACTGCCTTAAAATATTTTTATCCTGCTAAAAATTGTGTAATATAAAACATTTAAATATAAAATTGGATGAAATCCTGGCAGGTATCAGAACTGAGCAGATTGCTGCACTTTGGTAGTAAATGTGGTTTAAAAACAAATTCACTAGAAACGTTTAGCTACATTTGTTTCCAAAAATTTCTCTAGTAAAATGAATACACTGAATTTTAATTAAAAGATTTTGACACTAATTTAAGCTATTGAAAGCTGCAGTTTCTCCATCCATAAAATAGGAATCATAACAGAATTGCAAGAAATTCAAGAACAGAATTCAACAAAAACAGCATAGCATGGGGTTGACACAAAAGTCATGCTTAATAAACATAAGCTATTTTTTTTTTTTTTGAGACGGAGTCTCACTCTGTTGCCCAGGCTGCAGTGCAGTGGCACCACGTCAGCTCACTGAAATCTCCATCTACTGGGTTCAAGCAATTCTCCTGTCTCAGCCTACAGAGTAGCTGGGATTACAGGTGCCCACCACCACGCCTGGCTAATTTTTTTTAAAAATATTTTTAGTAGAGGTGGGGTTTCACCATGTTGGTCAGGCTGGTCCTAAACTCCTGACATTCACGTGATCTGCCCACCTTGGCCTCCCAAAGTGCTGGAATTACAGTCGTGAGCCACCACACCTGGCAAACATAAGCTATTTTTTTGAAGGATATTTTTTACCCTACTTTTTTGAATAGATCACTTTACTTTTCTGAGATTTATTTTTTATATGTGTAATATATAACATAGTATTGTGTTGTAAAGGCTTGAAAACTCTTAACTAAGAAAAAAATCCTCATATGAAATCTGAAAGATATTATATAAAATTAATTTATTTAAAAGAGGACATTCACCTTTTTCGTTTTGTTTCCATTTAGTAGTTTTGTATCATTCATATGTTTGTATTATTAGTATTTTTGTATCATTCTTATGTTTGTATCAGTAGTTTTGTATCATTTATGTTTGTATCATGAGTAGTTTTGTATCATTCCTATGTATATTTAGTAGTTTTGTATCATTCATATGTTTGTATCATTAGTAGTTTTGTATCATTCCTATGTTTGTATCATTAGTAGTTTTGTGTCATTTATGTTTGTATCATTAGTGGTTTTGTATCATTCCTATGTATATTTAGTTGTTTTGTATCATGAATATGTCTACAAGGAGCCCTGTTGCCTCTTTTCCTCTCATTGCCAAGTGATTTCATCTGGTGGTTGCACAGTGCCTGCCCAATCTCCTAATCTGATCAAGCTAGCTCCCCAGGGGGTCAGGGCCTCTTTGCACAGGTTGCTACCGTTTGCCTCAGGGTCAGTGCTGTGTGTGAAAACAGTCCAATGATAAGTAACAGTTGGCATTCAAGGCAGCCTCATAGTGTAGTGAGACACAGCAGGATTTACTGGAAGGAACACCGGCTTCCCTATTTGCTGATCTGGATCTGAATCTCGTATTTACCATTTATCAGCAGTAGGACTCTATAGAAAGGATTTGATCGCTGAGCCATAAGTATCTCAACATGCATGGTCTACAGAATATTTGTTTTCTTCCCGTTAGGCCATTATGAACAACAAATGAGACAATATGGTGAAAAATCTTTGAAAATTCCAAAGTACCATGCAAGTTTAAAGAAGAATATCATATTATTTTATTTCAATTTCACCATTGTGGTTGGGAAAGGGACACATTCCCAAAAAGAACACATTAGAACAGAAAATCTAGGACCTGTCCAAATCATGTAATTAATCACAGATTTGTTTGCTGGAGTTGGGCCCTTTGAATGTTTTCTTAAAAAGGAAGTCTCCGGACAAACTCCCAAATCACCCATTTAATATATTTTTTAAATGGTCTTTTCTCCACCCCTTTTAACTTAGCTTGCCATGTTTCTTCACTGTACGCTAAAGAATGTCTAGTACAATGCAAAGTTTAGGAAATCTATGGTAGGTTTGCATTATTTTGTGATAAGAAATTTACCTGTATTATAATTTTTACTGCTATAATTTTCAACATGAAGCCTCTTCCTTATCACCACCCCAGAAACATTAATAAAAATGTTTTTTTTCCCCTGAATTTTCTCTGCTCATTGATTTCCCCTTTTTAAAAGCAGCAATAAAGGTTGCTAGCAAATGATATGCAGCAGCTTTGAGAAAGAAAATAAACTTTCTGTCTGAGGAATGGAAGCTACTTTACATTATCAGCAGGCCCAGAGAGGCACTGAAATGCGACAGCAGTCATGTCTCACCTCCCGCTTCAGCTAAATAACTATCCCTTGAAGCCACTTGATGGGAGCTTTAGACTGACACCAAGTAGCTATAATTTAAGCTAACAATACTAGATGTACTGTGCACCATAACTTATACTCTGTAGTTCAACAACGTATAGCCAGGCCGGGCGCAGTGACTCATGCCTGTAATCCCAGCACTTTGGGAGGTTGACGTGGGTGGGTCACCTGAGGTCAGAAGTTGGAGACCAGCCTGGCCCACATGGTGAAATCCCGTCGCTATGAAAAATAGAAAAATCAGCTGGCCGTGGTAGGGGGTGCCTGTAATCCCAGCTACTTGGGAGGCTGAGGTAGGAGAATCACTTGAACCCGAGAGGCGGAGTTTACAGTGAGCCGAGATTGCACCACTGCACTCCAGCCTGGACAACAGAGCAAAAGTCTGGCCAAAAAGAAAAAAAAAAGTATAGCTAATCAGCAATCTCTGTAAACCAATGAGAATTCCCATCAAACAGCCCTTTCCTTCTTCCCTTTTGCCTTTAAAAACATTCTCCTAGCAAAGGCCAAGGGAACACTCTCCAAGGCAACTTAAAAGTGTGCCCTGGGCAGCCATCCTCATTTTGGCTTAAGTAAACTCTTAAAATTGTGTTTTGTGCCTCAGCTTTTTCCTTTAGGTCGACAGCTTTAGGAAAACAAATTGTGAAGAGATTACAGTGTTGTGTGGTGGTTAAAAGGTCGGGCTCTGGAGTCAAACATGATTTGGGTTTGAGCCCAGCTCTGCTTTTTCCTAGCTCTGTAAACATGAATGAAATTTATAACCTCTACGAGCTTAGCATAGAGATAATTAATGCCTATCTGCAGGCATTGTGTTGGGGATCAGGATGACAGTGGGAGATCAGAATATGCCACCCCCAAAATAAATTTCTTTGGCATATTTGAGCTGGTTATTCTGAGAAGTTGCAGATACAATAGTAGCTCTGAAAAGCCAGCCTTTGTAACAGAATGCTCCCATTTTTCTAAGAAAAAGAGAATAAGTTACTATTACTATTTATTGTTTTCTCTTCATTTCTCTTTTCTGCATTTTCCCTATTCCCCACTTCCTACTTAGTCATTTAGAAATGCAATTATAATCTTTTATCTCCCCTTCACCAGACACTCCCTACAGGGCAAGTTCATCTATGTGCTTCCAAGCTCCAAAGTGGAACTCTCATCCACCAGGAGACTGCTTTGAGAGGTAATAGTCAATTTGCAGTCCCAAATGTCAGAGGTGTTTGAACCAGAGCAACTCCATCTTAAATAGGGGCTGGGTAAAATGAGGCTGAGACCTACTGGGCTACATTCCCAGACAGTTAAGGCATTCTAAGTCACAGGATGAGATAGCGGATTGGCACAAAATACAGGTCATAAAAACCTTACCAATAAAACAGTTTGCAGTAAAGAAGTTGGCTAAAACCCACCAAAGTCAAGATAGTGATGAGCGTGACCTCTGCTGCACGCCCATCAGCATCATGACAGTTTACAAATGCCATGGCAATGTCAGGAAGTTACCTATATGGTCTAAAAAGAGGTATTAATGATCCACCCCATGTTTAGCAGATACTTAAGAAATAACCATAAAAATGGGCACCAGCAGCCTTGACTATGGAGTAGCCATTCTTTTATTCCTTTACTTTCTTAATAAACTCACTTTTGCCTTACTCTATGACCTTGCCTTGAATTTTTTTTTTTTTTTTTTGCACGAGATCCAAGGATCCTCTCTTGAGATCTGGATTGGGACCCCTTTCTGGTAACAAAAGTATGTGATATAGTTTGGATATGTGTCCGTGCCAAAATCTCATGTTGAACTGTGATCCCTAAGGTTGGAGGTGAGGTCTGGTGGGAGCTGCTTGGATCATGGGGTGGATTTCTCATGAATGGTTTAGCCTCATCTTGGTGCTGTTCACATGATAGTGAGTGAGTTTTCACAAGATCTGGTTGTTTAAAAGTATAGTAGCACCTCCCTCCTCGCTCGCTCTCTTGCTCCTGCTCTGGCAGTGAGAGCCTCACTCCCCCTTTACCTTCCACCATGACTGTAAGTTTCCTGAGGCCTCCTCATAAGCCGAGCAGATGCCAGCATCATGCTTCCCATAAAGCCTGCAGAAGTGTGAGCCAATTAAATCTCTTTTCTTTATAAGTTACCTAGTCTTAGGTATTTATAGCAATGCAAGAACAAACTAATACAGTATGCCTGCTACGAAACTCTCTCCCAGCTGGATAGTTTTTGGCCCATGGAGATGCCAACTCAACTGCCTGGTAGATAAGGCACCAAGCTAGCACACTGATGCCCCACCTGCTTGCTTCTTCCCCTGTGCACCATTCGTGTTAGGCCCCTTTTTAAAAGTGCCCGTTTTCTGCTCCAGAAGTGGAGTAGTACCCCTGAGGCAGGAAGCCTGTACTTCTTCCTTTTTTTTTTTGAAACAGAGTCCCTCTCTGTTGCCCAGACTGGAGTGCAGTGGCGCGATCACAGCTCACTGCAACTTTCGCCTCCCAGGTTCAAGCGATTCTCCTGCCTCAGCCTCCCGAGTAGCTGGGATTACAGGCATGTGCCACCATGCCTGGCTAATTTTTTTTTTTTTTTTTTTTTTTTTTGAGACAGGGTCTTGCCCTGTCACTCAGGCTGGAATGCAGTGGTGTAATCTTGGCTAACTACAACCTCCACCTCCCAGGTTCAAGCAATTCTGCCTCAGCTTCCTGAGTAGCTGGGATTACAGGTGCCCACCACCACACCCGGCTAATTTTTGTATTTTTAGTAGAGACGGGGTTTCACCATCTTGGCCAGGCTGGTCTTGAACTCCTGATCTCATGATCCACCCACCTCAACCTCCCAGAGTGCTGGGATTACACACATGAGCTACAGCACCAGGCCTAATTTTGTATTTTTAGTAGAGACAGGGTTTCACCGTGTTGGCCAGGGTGGTCTCGAACTCCTGACCTCATGATCTTCCTACCTTGATCTCCCAAAGTGCTGGGATTACAGGCATGAGCCACAGCACCCAGCCAAAAAGTCACCTTCTTTATACCATACTTCTCTTGTTAAGTGAACTCTGCAAGTAGCCAGCTACTGGACCTGCATTACAAAGGAAATACAGGTTTCCTTTATAGATATAAATTTCTTTTAAAAGAAATTTAATGTATTTATTTTAAATACATTATTTTAAATGTATTTAAATAAATAAAAACCTGTATTTCCTTTGTAATGCAGGTTCAGAAAAGAAATTTATATCTATAAAGGAAACCTAAATTTATATCTATAAAGGAAACCTATATTTCCTTTATAATGCAGGTTCAGTAGAAACCTGTATTATAAAGAAATTTCTTTTGTAAAAGAAATTTATATCTATAAAGGAAACTTATATTAGTAAAAGTGTCTGTAACAGGAAGATGGCTGTTCCAGACAACTTTTATTACCTGAGAGATATTTTATATGCATAACAAGACAAACTTTATTCACCGTATGATTCCTCCCCTCACCCTCCCATTATTTGTGTGCTCCCCAGCGCTTACCACCATCAAAAGCCCCGAGCTCCTATTTTTTTCTGTGACTAAGGATGCTATACAAGCTTCCAGCATATGACCCTTTTTTGAGTCTCATATTTTGTGGGGTGTATGTATATAACATAATATGATTTATCTCTTGTTAGTCTTAAGTCAATTTATTCATAGCCCAGTCAAAAAACCTAGAAGCAATGTTTTTGCTCCTCTACAGTCGTTTGGAATCAATAAATAATTCATGTAACCAAATTATCTGAGTTCTTACTTTGGGCTGGGTATTTACAAGCATTGTCTCATTTAATTTCTTTAAAATCTTGTAAGATATCTTCAGCACCTGTCATTATAATAAGATTTCAATAAGTATCAGACATTGTTATTATTATTTCAGAAAAAAAAACTAAGCATTTTTCTTTTTCTTCTTTTTTTTGAGGCAGGACCTTGCTCTGTCACCTGAGCTGCATTTTCCCCTTCCTTCCTTTCCTTCCTTCCCCTTCTCCCTCCCTCCCTCCCTCCTTTCTTTCCTTCCTTCCTTCCTTCCCTCCCTCCCTTCTTCCTCTTTCTTTCCTTCTTCTTTCTTTTCTTTTTCTTTCTTTCTTTCTCTTTCTTTCTTTCTTTCTCTCTCTCTTTCTTTCTTTCCTTCTTTCTTTCTTTTTTGCAACAGGGTCTGTCTCTGTTGCCCAGGCTGCAATACAGTGATGCAGTCTCAGCTCACTGCAACCTCTACCTCCTCTCAAGCCAACCTCCCACCTCGGCCTCCCAAATAGCTGGGACTGCAGGTGCATGCCACCACGCCTGGCTAGATTCTGGTATTTTTAGTAGAGACGAGGTTTCACCGTGCTGCCCAGGCTGGTCTTGAACTTTGGACTCAAGCAATCCACCCACCTCGGCCTCCCAAGGTGCTGGGATTACAGGTGTGAGCCACCATGCCCAGCCTTGCACTTTTCTCTTTCTCTCGCTTGCTTGCTTTCTTCTCTTTCTTTCTTTTCTTTCTTTCTTTCTTTTTCTTTTTTTCTTTCTTTTTCTTCTCTCTCTCTCTCTCTCTTCTTTTCTAAGATAGGGTCTTACTCTGCTTACTCTGTCACCTGGGCTGGAGTATAGTGGCACAATCTCAGCTCACTGCAAACTTGACCTTGCAGGCTCAGATAATTGTTTCACCTCAGCCTCCTAAGTACCTGGGACTATAGGCATGTGCCATCACATCTGGCTAATTTTCGAGTTGTTTTTTTTTTGCTTTTTTTTTTCTGCAGAGAAAATTTTATATTTTTGCCACGTTGCCCAGGCTGGTCTCAAATTCCTGAGCTCAAGGGATCTGCCTGCCTCAGACTCCCAAGGTGCTGGGACCACAGGCTTGAGCTACCATGCCCAGCCCATTTTTTCTTGAAGAAAGAATAAGGAATAATTTTCAGTGTAGGGTGGAAAGTCAGTTGCCCCTGAGTAGCCTGAGTCAGGTTCTAATTACCTTCATTTTAACATAAATGCTAAGCTGGGTTTACACTAGCTGTCAGTCATTCTTTCCCTTGAACAAAAAGTAAAGACCTAGATCTTTAAAATAAAGAAATGCGATTCTGAATTTTTTAAAAAAGTGTTCCTTCTCAAACACTATCCTTTCTCTTTCCATTCTCAAAAATACTAGTTCCCACACACATGTACATATATGCTTCTTTACACCGGGCTTGAAGGGGACACTACTGTGTGTATTTCCAATATGCAGTTTCCCTTCTTCTGTCTTAACAGAACTCTTTTTCCCTTTGCTTTCTTGAGTTATTCCAATAAGTGCACTTTTCAAATAGCTAAACTTGCATGATCTACTTGAAAAGCAATAGCCCTTCAGCATGAATTTTGAACTATCCTCTGTATGTGGTCTTTCTTAAAATATTCTCTTTTCTTAAATCTCAGTGGAAATAAAAAACAAAACAATTTTATGTACAGAGAAAAAGCCTAATTTTATAATAGCATTGTGTCCTTCATGTTGGCTTTATTTTTTTTTTTGAGATGGAGCTTCACTCTTGTCACCCAGGCTGGAGTACAATGGCATGATCTGGGCTCACTGCAACCTCTGCCTCCCGGGTTCAAGTGATTCTCCTACCTTAGCTTCCCAAGTAGCTAAGATTACAGGTGTCCGCCTCCACATCTGGCTAATTTTTCTATTTTTAGTAGACACGGAGTTTCACCATGTTGGCCAGGCTGGTCTGGAACTCTTGACATCAGGTGATCCGCCTGCCTTGGCCTCCCAAAGTGCTGGGATTACAGGCATGAGCCACTGCACCCAGCCCCAACATGTTGGTTACTAAGGCTATTTTTAAAAAGCAAAAAAAATTTTTAAGCCATGTGACACTTTTATAATTAGAGTCATTGATGAATTAAAAATTAATCCATGCTAGGTTACCTTACTTGTATTACATAGTTATTTGCCAGCTTTTATTTTAAAGAATGTAAGTTTCAATACTGGCTCTGCCACCACCTAGTTGTATGATCTTGATGTTAACCTCCCTGGGCTTCCATCTCCTCAACTTCGAAAAGAAGGAGTAAGACTTGACCCTTCCCAACTCTTTTAACTCTCAAATTTTACTATCTTTATTTTTATGTAGTTTGTAGAAAATAGAGAATAGGGATACAAGAAATCTTTTAAATATAAAAAGCTAATAAAAGATAATTTACTTTGAGATGTGATTTCTAAAGAAATTATGCCTTCAGTAAATATGTTTATCAAACTTATCCAACCTGCAGCCTTCCAACCTGTGGCCTGTGGGACACACGCAGCCCAGGACAGCGTTGAATGCAGCCCAACACAAATTTCTAAACTTTCCTAAAATATTATGAGATGTTTTTCCGATTTTTTTTTTTTAGCTTATCAGCTATTGTTTGTATATTTTATGGCCCAAGACAATTCTGCTTCTTCCAAGGTGGCCCAGGGAAGCCAAAAGATTGGATATTCCTGGTTTACATAGTAGAGAAAGCACTTATGAGAAGTATAACAGAAAATAAAGTTCTGGAAGATGTGCCCTAGGGAACATAATTTCAATGACTGAGTCAGAGAAGTTATGGCCTATTAGTTAGTAATTGGTGACACTTTAAGGCTTAAACAAAAGGTTCTTATAGGGTAGTTAGTTCTGCCTTAAGTATTGTCAAATGTGAGGAATCTGTCATTTATAAATATGTCATTAAAACTAGATAACAAGGATTCAGAATTAATAGGAAAAGATGCAAACTTTAGAATAAAGGCTAAAGCAGATCAAAATAACCATCTAGTAATAAAAGATCTTCAATTAGTCTGATAGTCTCACTAGAAAGTTCAGAAAATTTCTATGTAATAAATTAAGAATAGAATTAACACAGTCTTACTTAGGCATTGAGAAAAATATCAAACAACAAGAACAGTAACAGTCACACTTTAACCAGTTTAACAATTTGAAACATATGATGGAAGTATAAAGAGTATATTTAGGCCAGGCACGGTGGCTTATGCATTAATCCTAGCACTTTGGGAGGCTGAGGTGGGTGGATCATTTGAGGTCAGGAGTTTGAGACCAGCATGGTCAACATGGTGAAACCCCCGTCTCTACTTAAAAAAAAAAAAAAAAAAAAGTTGGCTGGGCATCGTGGTGCACACCTGTAATCCCAGCTACTCGAGAGGCTGAGGCAGGAGAATCACTTGAACCTGGGAGGCAGAGGTTGCACTGAGCCAAGATCATGCCACTGCACTCCAGCATGGGTGACAGAGATCTATCTCAAAAAAAAAAAAGCTTATGTTTCATATGCTTTGCTGAGTTTTCCTAACCTTGTTTTGTTTATTGGGCCCCACATCTGTGCCCAATAAAGCATTGTACTATAAGCCAAGGGAGATATAAAAGAAAATGTTCTTTGTTCTTGCTGTTAGTGAACTTACTTCCCGTAAACAAAAACAGGCACACCCTGCTTGTAAACTCTGGTTTGAAAGATAACATTTTAAATAATTTAATATCTTTATATGCCCAGATTTATAAATGATTAAAATAAAAAATACAATTATTCATGAAGATACTTTACAGTACAATTTATTTTCAATTATGATATTGAAGAAAGAAGTTTCATGTTAACCAGCTTAAGCCACAAATTAATCATTGTTTCAGATACTCCTTATTAAAATTGGAAATCAATATTCAATAATCATGAGAATAGTCTGCCATCAATTTATTTGGCCATTTAAAGTGACAAATATGAGGTATTATAGTAACACAGGGAAAGAAGTATATATAAAAAAGCGAAATAAGAGAACAAAAGCAGCACACAAAGTGCAACCCACACAGTGATCTTGACAACCTTCAAAACGTGTGACAGACATTGAAAGGAACATGAAGGAACAGAGACAGATTTCTCCTTAAGTGTGAGGGTATGAAGCAGTGCGCTATTTTCCTCACACATTGGAGAGAAAGATTTCAGGTGAGTATAATGTAGCCTTTGCCATGGCAAATTCCAGAACTAAAAAAGAAAAAATCTACATGGAAATTTCCAGTTTTCCACTCTTAACATCACTAACCACTCAAACTTTTTATTTATTTATTTTTGAGAAAGAGTCTTGCTCTGTTGCCCAGGCTAGAGTGCAGTGGCATGATCTTGGCTCACTGTAACCTCTGCCTCCTGGGTTCAAGCGATTCGCCTGCCTCAGCCTCCCGAATACCTGGAATTACAGGTGTCAGCCACCACAGCAAGCTAATTTTTGTATTTTTAGTAGAGGTTTTCGTCATGTTGGTCAGGCTGGTCTCAAACTCCTCACCTCAAGTGATCTTCCCACCTTGGCCTCCCAAACTGCTGGGATTACTGGTGCGAGCCACTACACCTAGCCCCAAGCTTTCTGAAAAAAATAGCTGAATAAACTTTTAAAAAGGTTAGTAAGAGATGAATTTCACTGGAAAAATCTGATTAAATGTAATGTAGTTTCAAATTGTAGACAGAAAAAAAAATTTTTATTTAAATAAAAGCCCAGAAAATTTCATAATCATAAAAACTCAAAATTTAAAATTCCATATATTTGGCATATAAAATAACATGTATATTAAACTTTAATTTCATTTTAAAATGATTTTTTTTTTCAAGTTTCCCTACTTTTTCAGTAGGGAACTTGTGAATACAGGATAGCTGAACAAATGTATTTTAAAAAATGCAAAATCCTAAAGTCATATAAAGGTGTGTTTTCCAATTGAAATGTACACATTTGCATTGAATTCTGAGTTCATATTTATTTGAAAGGAAATAATAAGCAGACAACTGCCTGTTTCTATCTCTCAAACAGCAGTGCCATTCTGCTGTTAGCCAGCCTAACATGGTGTAGCTGTCATTTTTCTTCTTTTCTCTGTCAATTTCTGTTCATTTTTGGGAGAAGAATGCTAAGTTACTAATGTAAGTAGCCTTAAACTCACAATTGTCAGGAAATGTTACATAAGCGAATGTCTTCTGCATCTTTCAACTTTTTGGTGCCCTATGCTGCCCCCTGCTGCCTAGTGTCCACACTTACTGAAAATTGTCCCAAACTTCCAACCTTTTCTACTTTACTCTTCCCAACAAAACTTACCTGGCAAGAGAACCAGACTGTTGGAGTTTTCCCCCACAGTGCCAATAGGTTGCTAGACTAATAAAAGAAAGAAGTAATTCCCTCTTTATTTATCCCTTCATCATGTTCTGGCAACTGATGCAAGCATTTGAACTGGTGTTCTGTGGGAAATGCCTGATTTGTAGGTTCCCCAGCTTGGGATTCCAAATCCTCCCTGTGTTAGTCCAAGCTACGATCATGGACCTGTCTCTCACAGTGTCTAACCTCTGGGCATCATAGCCTATAGCGATCCGCACTGACTTCTAGCAGCGTTTCCAAAAGCCACGTGTGTTCTTCCATCCTTGCAGCGCCCACACTGCTTTCTCTACCTGGAAGGTCTTCTCTCAATCTTTATATGCTGAAAGTCTACCAGTCTTTTAAGGTTCCAGTCAAAACTACCTTCTCCATGAAGTTTATTTACCCTAATTCCTAAGTTCCCAAATGGTTCTCTCTCTTTTTTTTTTTCAGACGGAGTCTCGCTCTGTCGCCAGGCTAGATTGCAGTGTCGAGATCTCGGCTCATTGCATCCTCTCCCTCCCAGGTTCAATCAATTCTCCTGCCTCAGCCTCCTGAGTAGCTAGGACTACAGGCGCAGGCCACCACACCCAGCTAATTTTTGTATTTTTAGTAGAGACAGGGTTTCACCATGTTGGCCAGGATGGTCTCCATCTCCTGACCTCATGATCCTCCCTCCTTGGACTCTCAAAGTGCTGGAATTACAGGCGTGAGCCATCGCGCTGGGCCCCAAATCCTTCTCTTTTCCTGTTCTCTCTTGAATCCTTTATGGCTCAGGGCAGTGTTTTTGTTGTTGTCGTTGTGTTGGTAGTAGAAATTCAATGAAAATTTATTTAATGAAAGAAAAGCAGATAATAAACATTATACTCTGACTCATTGACTTAATAGAGTACTTGGAGAAGATAATGATCTATTCCAGAGAGCCTCTTTAATACTGCAAAATCCATACACCTGAATGGGGTGATCTTTTAAATTCCCATCACACTGTGTAAGGCCTATTTTGATCTCTGAAATCAGGTTTGTCTGTGAAATACTGAACTTAGAGCACATCTTGATAACTTATGGCAAGTCTGGCATTATTCAAGGCACTTCAGATGCACTAACTCATTGTATTCTCACAACAGCCATGTGAGGTTAAGTTATATTACCTTGTTTGAGAGAAGAAGAGACTGAGGACCTGGACAATTGGTAGTTAAGGGCAAAGTTAGGAACTCCAAACAGATCAAAGGTGTATACTTCAAGTGTTATCCTAATGTCTGCAACAGAAATGTAGATGCAGAGGCTTCTGGTCAGCTATTCTGGAAGTTAAAAAAAACCTTGTCAGCCAGGGGTGGTGGCTCATGCCTGTAACCCCAGTACCTTGGGAGGCTGAGGCTGGTGGATCACGAGGTTAGGAGTTCGAGACCAGCCTGACCAACATGGTGAAACCCTGTCTCTATTAAAAATACAAAAATTAGATTGGCATGGTGGCGTGCGCCTATAATCCCAGCTACTCAGGAGCCTGATGCAGGAGAATCGCTTGAACATGGGAGGCAGAGGTTGTGGTGAGCTGAGATCATGCCACTGCACTCCAGCCTGGGCAACAGAGCAAGACTCCATCTCAAAAACAAAACAAAACGAAACACACACAACATAACACAACAAAACAAACAAAACCCAAACCTTGTCAATAGAATAACATTAGAAATTGTGACTATATAGCCAGATAAAGCCATGAGAGAAATTCAGTCAGTCAAGGATCAGAAATATCTGGAAGAGTTGATTGTCCTATGAGACAGTGTGAAGGAATTTGACATTTTGCCAAGTTCAACGGTATCTAGACTTAGATATAAAAGAAAGCTACATATTCTAAATGGTTAGGAAGTGCAAAACCCAAATATTTTTCAGTTAATGTAGCCATAGATTCTAACCTGACTTGAAAATAGGCAATGATATGACTCAATGTCTAAGACAAGCAGGCCTTCAGAATACTTTTTTTTGAGATGGAGCCTCACTCTGTCTTCAGGCTGGAGTGCAGTGGCACAATCTCGGCTCACTGCAACTTCCGGCTCCCAGGTTCAAGAGATTTTCCTGCCTCAGCCTCCAGAGTAGCTGGGACTACAGGTGTGCGCCACCACACCTGGCTAATTGTATTTTTAGTAGAGACGGGGTTTCACCACATTGGCCAGAATGGTCTGGATCTTGACCTCGTGATCAACCCCCCTCAGCCGCCCAAAGGGCTGGGATTGCAGGCGTGAGCCACCATGCCTGGACTAGAATATCCTTTTTTTGTTTTAAAAATATATAAATATAATAAGGCTCAGCACACCCCATCAGTGTCTCAGACAGGATCTAGTTGTGTTCCAACCAAAACCACTGCTTGTCAAAAAATTTGAACAAGCTAAGAAGGCAGACCAAAAAATTCACTTGGGAAGGCAACACCCAATTGTTTGGGTAGGTCTTAATGGTTCTTTTAACAGGTAAGCATATTTTAACTCCAGAAAAATTTAGAATGTACTGTTGAAAGTACTGTCATTTTTTTTTTAGTGTAAGTAAATGTACTATTTAAGAACACTTGCGCCAATGAAGAGGTCGGCCTATTAGAGTTTTAAGCAGAACGCTTACTACATTTATGTGTACTACTGAAACATTAGAGTGAACTTAAGAGTCACCATGTTTAGAAGCTAAATTATTAGATCTGTAAGATTTTAACTTCTTGAAAATGTTTACAAAGTACTAAAGAAGGCAATTATATGTACTAAATTTATAAATTCAGTGTAAAAAGTTGGGAGGTACTTAATTAAATAATGCTACAGGTAAGACCAGATATTATTTGAAGGATCATGATTTCTAACATTTGCAAGATTTATGAATATAATAAGATTTGTAAACTAAATTTTAAAACATAATGGAGAACTACTACCTTGAATATGTAAGTTAAAAACTTTTTATGTATATTTTAAAAACTGAAATTAACTTTTGAATAGCCTTTCACTATACAAGACCCACTATCAAGGGCATCAAATAACTCATAACTGAAGAAGAGTAGCAGGGCTGGTTTTTTTTCCAGCAAAAGTTTGTGTTCATTAGGCAGTCAATTTATTGCTTCACTCCACAGAACTGGCTTCACTGTTGTTAATCTTTATTTCGGTTTGGGCCTCCCTTGCCTCCTAGGAGATGGATTTTAGGTTTTGAAAGATGGAGATGAGAAGTAGCCTGGCTAGCCTACTAACCTCCCCCAAGTTTTTGGTTTAGTGGCTTGCTTCAATAGCCATTAGCCTGTCTGTATAACTTAGCAATTCTCAACCCTGACTGCTGGGATGCCATGGACAACTTTTGGGAAATACTTATTTACAGATCCCATGCAGTCTAACTAGAACGTAGACATTTTGTTTTTAAGTTTCTGGGTGATTCTACATATGGGCAGAGTTGAGAACCACTGGTGCAAGAGTGGGAGCCTCCCATGAGCTGAAGGACCCAGGATCATTCTAGACCAGGGCTGTTCAATAGAGCTTTGAGCAGTCATGGACATGTGTCATACATCTGTGGTGTCCAGTATGGTAGCCACTAGCTGAGTGAAGCTATGGACCACTTGAAATGTGGATAGTGTGACTGGAAAAATGAATTTTAAAATTTAAATTGATTCAAATTTATGAATCAGTTATAAAACACGTAGCCACATGTTACTAGTGACTACTGTATTGGACAGTTCTGGAGTTTTAGGCAACTTTAAATGTTCTGAGTCTATTATTAAATCGGTGCCAAATGACTCTTTTTAATGCTAGACCATACCAGCCTAAACTTACTACTTATGCCTCTTCAAGATACTTCATACCAGCTTCTTGACAGGACCTCCAGTGGTATGGAAGGATGGCTTGAAGCTTATAATGGCTTCTGAGGATAGAAAGGACATGGAATTTGCTGATTCTCACCGCCACCATTTATGTTGGCAATTTGTTTCTTGAAAAATGAGTGTACATCTTCAGAACTAAAAATTTCTGAAGTCTCATAGCTGAATAATGGAACTGCAAAACAATTAAACTCTTGGAAATGGTCGTCTTCATTCTTTGGCATGTTGCAGTGTTTTTCAAGTGGGGTTTGTGACCTCTATCTTGGAGGATGGAGAGTTTCCAGTGCATTGGAGCGGTGGCCTGAGTTTCAGAGCTAAATATAGGTGATTGACATGGCAGCCTCCCTTTCTCAGTCTCATGGATACTATGTCCTGTTAGTGAATATGGGGCATTGGTAGTTGGAGGAATAAAATCTTGAGAAAAACAGCAAAATGACACAGATTCAGGTCTTTTACAGATGGACCTTGATATGGAGCAAAACTACACTCTACTTTTACCTACTTTTAAAAAATCACTTGTAAAATATGAGTGCTGTTTTAAAAAGCTAAAAATACACATATTTATGAATTGTTGGCAAATAAATTTTAAACATGATATTAATGCTAAAGCATAAGAATCCTCCATGGCTGGGCGCGGTGGCTCATGCCTGTAATCCTTGCACTTTGGGAGGCTGAGGTGAGCGGATTACCTGAGGTCAAGAGTTTGAGACCAGCTGGCCAACATGGTGAAGCCTGGTCTCTACTAAAAAAAAAAAAATTAGCTGAGTGTGGTGGCACGTGCCTGTAATCCCAGCTACTCTGGGAGAGTGAGGCAGGAGAATCGCTTGAACCCAGGAGACAGAGGTTGCAGTGAACCAAGATCATGCCATTGCACTCCAGCCTGGATGACAGAGGGAGACTCCGTCTCAAAAAAAAAAAAAAAAAAAAAAAGAATCCTCCTTCAAGTCTTTGCTCAACTCTCACCTTTTCAATCAGCCTATTTAATACTGAAACCACCCTGTTTAATATTGAAATACGTATATATTAACTCCTTTTGACAAATATTAAATGACACCTTTTCAAAGTTTGCAATCCATATTTCAAAGCCAAAATATGTATCATGGCAGACAGAATCCGACACTTTAGAGCAGTGTTCTCAAATGTGGCCTGGACCAACAGCGTCTCATCATCTTGGAACTTGGAAATGAAAATTCTCATGCCCCACCACAGATCGGCTGAACCTGGAACTCTTATAGTGGGGCCTGGCAATCTGTGTTTCAATAAGCTCTCCAGGTGATTCTAAGGCACAGCAAAGTTTGAGAGCCACTGATCTAGAGTACAATAAATTCCCCCAAAATGTCCCAGGGGAGAAAGCGGCCATATATGCCAAATTTATTATAAAGACTGAAACATTTCAGTACATACAATTGGCCTTATATGTTGTTAAATAGATGCCAATATTCCATTTGGACCTAATGTAATGAATCATGAATTTACCCGCTTCAGCAAGGTCTCACCGAATCTCTAGGCTTTGATCTTCTTTTCCCTGTAAAAATTCGTCTGAAAGAATTTTATGAGATGTTCCTGAAGAGAGGAGGTAAAGTACAAGTACAAATGTACCTGAAGCAAATTCAACACACAAAATTTCATCTGTATATGACTGATAAATCAGAAGGCCGATTACTCTTTCTAGGAAAACATTGTGAGATTTATGAAGTAATAAATTAACCAGAAGATTCAACAGCAATATCATACAGCACATTTACAATTTAAGGCAGGCCGGGCGTGGTGGCTCATGCCTGTAATTCCAGCACTTTGGGAGGCTGAGACGGGTGGATCACCTGAGGTCAGAAGTTTGAGACCAATCTGGCTAACATGGTAAAACTCCATTTCTATCAAATATACAAAAAAAAAAAAAGTTAGCTGGGCATGGTGGCAGGTGCCTGTAATCCCAGCTACTCAGGAGGCTGAGGCAGGAGAATCTCTTGAACCTGGGAGGTGGAGGTTGCAGAGAGCTGAGATTGCGCCACTGCACTTCAGCCTGGGCGACAAGCGTGAAACTCCATCTCAAAAATAAATAAATAAAATAAAATAAAATAAAATAAAATAAAATATAAGTCAATTTATAGAACACCAGTTTTACAAATATCTAATGTGATAGTAAAGAAGAGGTAAGTACACAGGCTCTGATTTCAGACTTCCCAAGTTCAAACTCTAGCTTTTTCATTTGCTATGTAATGTGGGCCAAGCCTCAGGGGCATAAACCTCTCTTTGCCTCAGTTTTCTTGGCTGCAAAATGGGTATAATAATTGCCCTATCTCCTAATTTTGTGTGAGGATTTAAGGATATAGAGGTAGCATTTAGGCTAGAGGCTGGAACATAGTAAGCTCTAATCAAATGTTGTTTTTGTTACTTTTAAAATTAGCTCACTGGCCACTGAGAAAACAGATATTAATGTTTTAATCACTCAGAAGGTTTATACAAAGCAGTTAAAGTTTATGCAAAGCAAGAGCTAAGCTTATTGAGATCTAAATATTCAGCAGGTGTTCACCCTTCTCAGCATTCCCTAGTTAAACCAATCCTGGTGATTTTAATCCCCTTGTCAGTGACTGGTTCAGGTGTGAGCACATCCTACAAACCTGGACGATGAGCTCTAAGAAACACTGTGCTTCGGGGCTTCTGAGAAAGGATTTCTTCCCTTACGACAAGATGGGTAAGAGTAACTCTCCTGATGTTGGATATTTTAATATTAGGATATGATGCCTGGGTCTGCAGCAGCTACTTTGTGACTATGAGGAAAGACATTGCTGACGTTATGGCAACATAAAAGGTTAGAACCTACCAAATGACTTAATCACGTTGTTGAGCTACTGAACCAAACCTAGCACTCACTTGCCACTGGATTACTCATTTAGTTGAAAAAAATAAATGTCCTTTTTTTTTATGCCACTATCAGTAGGGTTCTGTGTTAATATAAAAGCAAACTAAAAAATATAACACATCTAGCTACTATAGATTAATTGGCTCTATGACAAAATTATCTGGTAACTTTATTCCCGAGATCATCTTAAACCACATATAGAGAATTCTTAAATAGTTCCTTCTCCTCCAATTCATCTGCATAGAAATAACATGTTTTACTTTCCTGCTCCATACCTGATATATTTAACTAATTAACCATTAGCTAAATGTCTAATTATATTACTTAATAAATTAAAATATCTTTTTATTTTTAAAATTTCTGTAATATATATCATTAGAAATTATTACAGAAGGTTTTAAAATAAAAATTTTAGTTCTAATATAATTTTTCAATATTAATTGTATTTCTTTGCTTCATCTTCAGTTTATATTTACCTTGATGTTTACTTTATGACACTGTGAGCAAAATGTGCAAAATGAGGCTCCACCATGTTTTAAAAAATGTTTTCATCAAATGTATCTCATAGGGACATGCCCAAAACTCTTACTACCAAAGTGATCCTCTCTTCATCTCTTTTCTCTAGCAAATAAGTCAAAGTTGTATTTGTCATTTTGCAATAGAAATTTGTATTAGGCAACCATCTGTAGCATCTATTTGGGTTATATCTAAAGCTTAAGGACTACATCCTCTCCCAACCCCAATATGTGAGTATTTGATGCTCAAATAATGGTCCTTAAATGGAATAATACTTGTCATATCCTATTTAAGCAGATCTAAATTTAAAAAATATTTTTTCCAAAAATATTATTTGGCATTTGTTTGGGAACCTCACATATCTAAGACCTTAGATTTAAAGTATCTTTAGAACTCTGAACCACACTGAAGTATAGACCTCATTAGAGTAGTAATCCTTGTCTCTTTTTCTCAAGATTACATCCTAGCATCTTATCAGAATGACACATAATCAATGGGGGAGGATCTAGAATAAACAAACCCTTGAATAAAAATAAAAAGAAATGTTGAACAAATCAAGTATAAAATGTGCTTTTATATTTTCCATAAAGATATTTATAAAATTAGACATCTGCTTTACTTCCTTTTTAGATTCTCCATTTGAGAACCATTTTGGAAAGATCAAAAACAAAGTCATAACACAAACACACATTTTGTGAATCATTTTCCTCTTGCTTTTCTTTGCAAAATGATGCCGAGCATGGTAGTGTGTCTGTATAGTCTTATGGAAAGTAGTAACACATCTAGGAAATAACAGAGGTAAATAGGCACGAGAAGTGGGTAGAATTGGAAACAGACAATTTCAGCTCTATATTGTACTTGGTTTCACAGGATAGAATTTTAATTTATATTTCCTTCTTTTAAAAAAGTTTATCCCAAGGTAGATTAGATTAGTCTCAGCTAATATTTTTAGCATTTTATATTTGGTCACCTTAACATCTCTAAATCTTTCTTCCCTTTGTTACCTCATCCTACCATTACCTATTACCTAATGAGTTCGGCTAACCTGAAACTTCTTCAGTCTTTAGCAATGTTAATGAATACAAGTTAATACATTAGGAAATTGTATTGGTTCATTACATTGTCTTAATATAATTTTATTTGTTATTGATTGAGCTCCATAATTGCAAGTTCATTTTTCTGAGGTTTATTGTTTAGAATTTGATTTACAGATCCTCCATGTCTTTGGCATCATTTCTTTCTGCTTTCTGCAACCTGTTTTTTTGGTTATTTCACTACTCATTAGCCCCTCCCTCTATCAGAGGGATGGGCAGGATGAGAAAAATGATATGACAATATAGCCAATTTTGCTACTTGCTATTATCTGAAAAAATGGTATGCAAGAAAGAAATAAGTGTGTAACTGTTGACTCAAATGACATTTTGGGATTTTTAAAAAATAATTTTTTATTGTCCACGGTCTAGCAACAGTTACCATGAAAGACTGAGTTAGTTCTCTATCTACTAAATTAATAAAGATTTTTAACTAAAAAATTGTATAATTCTAATAACAATCACACCAAGCTCATGAACTAAATTTCTGTAAAAATGTTATCAATTTAAAAAAATTAATGTCCAAGGAATCAAGAGCTAAAATGAAGCTCAAGCTGGATTTTAAAATGGAGAATAATATAAAATAGTGAATTGTTTTTGCCTCATAGATTTCAACCTCTTTAAATACATAGTGATGTAAGAGTCACACATAAAATAATATCTGTCATATAAATATATATGAAGGATTTTTAAAAGTGAAGATTTAACTGTAATAGTTACTTCATAATCAATGATGTAATAGTCGATGATGTAGGAGAACAAAGAGCATTGCATAGCTACATATGGACTTCATAGCATCAGTTTGTTTTTAAAAGGGGGCTACATTATCTATACATGTTTAGTTTTCAGAGATTAAATAAAATAAAAATTATTGTCATTCTGAATAGCAGACTATTTTAGCAATATATGTGTTGGAAAGTATATTTTATTTGGTAGATCAACTTCAGAGAACTAAACTCTCCAGCATTACCAGAGGGTTAGATAATATATTTACACCTGCAGTATTTCATTCTGTAAATAATCTATAATGTCAAAAAGCAATCTTGATGGGGCATTAACATTTTACGAAGAGCTAAAATGTTGCAGAGAACATTTTCACATTTTTATAGCATAGTATAAACAAAATGTAGGCATAATGCATAATTATATTTGAAGTTCAAGGAAAGGGATATATAGAGTATAGAGACACAAAAATAAGAAATACTATATTTAGCCATTTTCACACATCCTCTTACTTCAACCTGTTAAATGATTAAAAAGTGAAATGAGCATTTATGTATTTCAAACTGGATAAACATACTAAATAATCATTCTTGAAATATTCACTCTTTCAAGAAATAATCTCTTCAATCTTACGGAAAAGTGGTCTAGCATACTATTTCAGTTGTTTTTGTTTTATGTGGAAAAAAATTAGTATGTTTTAGGGTACAATTACTGATTCATCCCACTTTCCTTTTGAACTAAGGGCACACTTACTATCTTCATAAACAACTAAAATGTTTATAGAGACCAGTAAAACCTATGTCAGATCGTAACACATTTTTGTTCTTGGGAGGGTTTGGGCCTAAATCCCATATTCTCTAATCAGATAACTCTCAATAAGAACAAAGATGGAAAAGATATAATGCTGCATTTAGATATGTGAACATCAAAATTTTTAAAGCTAAAAGCAATTGTGCTCATATTCTTAAAAAATTATCTTATTCCAAAATATTTGTTCTTTTTTAAACAAGGCTATCTGTAAATTCAGTTGAAGTATCATTTCAAAATGAAACAAACAATAATGTAGGAATTATTATATGACTATTAGAAAAACCTCAGGAGAAACTTAAAATAGTTACTTAAGAAATCCCTTGGTTCAAAATGAAATTCAACTTTTACAGTGTTGAAGGAACTAAAACTCAAATGTTTGGTTAAATTGAAAATACACTAACACATATAATTTTATAATATAAGGAAAACGCAAAGTGTTACTAAGAGGGTAAATCGACAGCTTATTGTTGAATAACTCTGATACAGAGATAATAAATCAGATCAGATAAAACAACTGCAAACTGCATGCCTGTCCCTGATGTTCCCTGGACTGGTTGTGACGACACGTCTGCTCTCCGCATAGTTCACAGTTCACAGAAAACATTTAAACAACACAACTGCATATTTCCACTGACTAAATTGAACTTTCTTTAAGAAAATAAAGGGAGAAGAGAATAGATCAAATCTTGCCCCACCTCTTTTTTTTTCTTCCTTTTTTCTTTTAGTGAAACTGACATAAATTGTTGAGGAGCACTACAGCGCCACCAACACTGATCAATGCAAAACAAAAAAGATCTCCCACCGTGTGCAAAAAGAAAAAAAATTAGAAAAATGCCAAAAATTACAAAATGTCTCCCAAATGTACCTTATTGGAAAAAAAACAAGACAGATCTGCAAAGATTATCTAAGGAAAAGCTTTAAAGAACTATCATAGACTACAAGTTGAGATCTGATCAGCAAATAAAAGATCCACTATTTAGTAACAGCCATAACTTAATATAAACCCGGTTATGTCAACCTCCACCTTCATTATACCAAGGGCAGCTTTTCTGTAGTTTGTAAGCAAGTAATCCATCAAGGGAACCACAATAGGTCCATTTTTAAAAAACTATATCCATAGTTTGCCTGCTGATAATTGAGTCCTGGACAAATTAGGTAAGACATAATTTTTATAAAGAGGATATGCACATATTTGGCATTGCCAACATTACTGGCACAAAACAAGTCCATCTTGAAATATCTGAGTTCCTCTGTAGTTCACATAATTAAAGTATAATTTATATTATAAACATTTAGCTTTAACAATGAAAAAAAAAAACTATTTTTTTTTTCTTTTGGTAAAAATTAACCAGGCAAGATTAGGTAGAACGTGCAGAGATCAAAGCTGAAGAAAAATACAAAGATTGGTTTTGTTAGAAGAAACACAATGAAAATCCTTTTTAGCTGGTGGCTCCTTCAAAGACTTAATGACATAAATGGTGAAAATTACAAACTTACCATTAGTGCAGGCAACGAAGACGGCAGTTCTTGAAAAAAAATTGTAACAATATAGGCTGGATACTTGTGTCCCTAGAAACAACAGCCGCCAGGCAGCATATGGATCTTCCAACATCTTTAAAATGTTTGGTAAATAAAAAGTAATACTTTCTTCCATGATCGGTGGCCGAATGGGGTGGCTTCCCCCAGGATCTGTGGGCCTTTGGGGGAAATCGGAGAAATATCCACAGAAGATTAAAAGCAGAGGAGGCGGCACAGCCAGAAGACTCTGGGGTTAACAACTTTGCGATGGCAAGCAGGAGAGCGCTGATTGGCTGGGAGGGCAGTGTCCCTACAGTCTGCACTATCCCCCGCTGCCCCCGCCTCCTGCAGCTCGGAAAAAAAATGCAGTGTGTGTGCCATTTTACACTGGGCTTTTAAAAGCACAGCCACCCGAATGACAAAAGTCTGAGCTCGCTATTAAGTGACACTGCAAGACAATAGCACCCACGGCTGCCTGTGAGCTCGGGAGAATGCGCCTTTTAACACCTGAAGGAACATTCTGGCTTCTTGGATGTGGGTTTTTTTGTTTGTTTTTTGTTATTATATTTTTTAAACAGCATTTTCATGTTTTTCTTAAGCAAATTGTCGATCGTTTCCAAAAACGTCGGTAGGTCCTCTGCCTGCAAACCTGGCCATGTAAAAACGATGTCCATTAACATATTTTTTCGATTTGATCTCATGAAGGTACCTAGAGAAGCCAGTCATCCTGGAACAAAATTCATGACTTCTCTAGCTCCGAGATCTTTAATTCGCTGGGAAAAAAATTATAATTTCTTATTCACAAGAACCACCAAGTGTGCAAAAAGTAAAACAAAATAATGAATTTAGCGGTTAAATGAAAACAATAGGCATATTCCCGCCCCCCTCCTCGCCCCCCTTAAAAACTGTGTTTCAAAAACCTTTACTGGCTGACAGAATTCTACCAGTCTGCCTTACAAACAAAATGGCTGTGGCACTGAGTTTTTTAGGATCCTCCCACTGAGCCTCCTCCTGGCCTCCAGGAAGTGGTAAAAATCCAAAATAAATACAGTACTCAAAGTACACCATGGAGTCTAAATTCGGGGGAAACCTTTGGTAAGAGGGTCTTAGAAATGTGCTGCTTATTATTAGTTTTTAAAAACTGTTTTGAAAAGAATATCAATCACTAGAGATTTACTTGACTGTAATTTGAACTTCCTGCTTTACATATTTATAAGGGCTTTCACCTATCTTGGCAGGCTTTCAAATTAAGTGGGCTGGGAAATTTGATGCTTGGTCTCTAGTTGTGAGCTGAGTCAGGTATTTGGTGGTTGCAACTGGGCTTTTAAATAAAGACAAAGTTTAAGACTTAAAAAAATGAACGTTAAATGAATGCAACACTACGCTTGCAAATGTAAAGTCACAAAAGTCGACAAAGGTCCTAGTGTGTGTCAAATACTGCATCCGTGTGTTAAATTCAGTAAAAATTCTTTGTCCACTAAATTTTCTAACGAAGCAAGGAGAGAACAGGCTTTAAAGGAATTGGATAAAGAAAGGGGTGGGGAATTATATACGTTCTTCACAACCTTTTCCCCTCCTACAGACACCTCCCCCCACCACACACACACACACACACACACACACACACACACACACACACACACACACACACACACACACACGTTGGTCTGGTATCCCTGCCTGGTATTTAATAGGTAACATGAAAGATATAGCTAGGGTGACTATTAATTTAATTTATCATCTAACACAGGAACTTTGAGAGTAAAAAGGGCTAATTATAGGACAGCTGGAATAAACAGCCTGTCCATGATAAGCCAGGAGGTAGAACTCACTATGTTTTTTGTGAGACCTCCTTGAACTTTCACTACATAGATCACCTACTGCCATGGGCCTGGGCCAATTTAGATAGCATTTGAGCTAGACTCCTCTCTGGCTGCGCCTCCTGCCTTTCTACTGTCAAGTGAAGACTTGGGATCAGGTATATTTAATGAACAGCCATGGTAAAGAAAATATCTAGATATGCACATCCATATGTGTATATACCTTCATATACTTTTTAATCTAGAGATTAGAATGTTCTGTGCACTTTGTAAGATACATATAATTCTGATTACATACTTTTCTATGGGATATTATTCTTTGGAGTTTTTGAGACCATATCCATGATATACACAATTTGAGGGATTTTCGGTTTTTGTTTTGGTAAAGATAATATGTAGAATGAAATTTTTTTGGGAGCGATTATCACAGAAATACATAAGATAAATAATTCTTGTGGTGTTTATTCAAACAGTTCTTGAGAAATTAGTTCTCAAGTGCCAGGCATGAATGTGCCAGGCATGATGCTTGGTGCTACATATATATTAGTGAACAAGTAGATAGTTTATTTCCTCCTTCATGGAGTTCATAATCTTACAGAGAGACAGATAAATAGCAGGTGAACAAATACAGTTGATCCTTGAAGTACGTGGGGGTTAGAGGTGCCAATCCTGCACGCTGTCAAAAATTTTGTGTAACTTTTAACTCCCCCAAAACTTAACTATCAATAACCTACTATTGACCTTACCAATAACATAATCAATTAACCCACCTTTTGTGTGTTGTACATGTTCTATATTTATTTGTACAATAACGTATACTAGAGAAAAGAAAATGTTACAAAGAAAGTATAAGGAAGAGAAAATATTATTTACTATTCATTGAGTGGAAATGGATCGTCATAAAGGTCTTTATTCCTCATTGTCCTCACACTGAGCGTCTGAGGGGGAGAAACGAGGGTTTGCTCTTCCTGTCTCAGGTGTGGCAGGGGCAGCAGAGGTGGAAGGGGAAGCAGAAAAGGCAGGAACACTCTGTGTAACTTTTATTGAAACAAAATCTGTGTATAAGTGCACTTGTACAGCTCAAACCTGTGTTGTTCAAGGATCAAGTGTTTATTATTGCACATTATTGTAAGTGCTATTAAAAAACCAAACAGGGCTGGGCATGGTGGTTCACACCTATAATCCCAGCACTTTGGGAGGCAAAGGCAGGTGGATCACTTGAGGTCAGGAGTCTGAGACCAGCCTGGCCAACATGGTGAAACTCTGTCTCTACTAAAAATACAAAAAAAAAACACCCCAAAACCAAAAAATTAACTGAGTGTGGTGGTGGGCACCTATAATCCCAGCTACTTGGGAGGCTGAGGCAGGAGAATAACTTGAATCCGGGAAGTGGAGGTTGCAGTGAGCCGAGATCACACCACTGCACTCCAGCCTGTGTGACAGAGTGAGACTTCATCTCAACAAACAAACAAACAAACAGTGCAGTGTTAGAGAATAACAGGGAAGGAAATAAATAAACAAGGTGGTAAGAAAATTGTCTCTAAAAGGAGTGACATTTAAGATAGGCTTGAAGGATGACAAGGAGACACATTTGAAAAATACCAGAGAAGTAGCAGTCTAGGAAGAGGCTATACAGCATGTGCTAAGGCCCTGAGGCAGAATGGAGCTTGGCACGTTCTAGGAAGGGAAATGAGGCCAGTGTGGTTCCAGCACATCAAAAGAAAGAGAAAATGTCATCAGATGAAGTCAGAAATGGAGACTGCAGAGAGATCCTGCAGAGATTTGTAGGACACAGAAAGAAATTCCGTATTTAAGATAGAGAATGTTGGACTTCGAGATTTTAGAGGTTTTGATAATGATAAGGTCCAGAGAAGGTAGAGGGAAAAAAACCCTCAATGTTTGACTTTATATGCTTACATCACAGGGTTTTGGTATTATATTTTTAAAAATCTGCATTTCTTCCACATAGTTACAGCCATTGATTATGACTTGGTTCATAAATAAATATGAATAAGATACAAATATCTAAGATCACACAAAGTATAAACAAAATGAAAAGGAGGAATTCAGGCAACTGTTTGCCCCAGTTTTCTCTAATGGTGGTGATTTTGATATTTTTGATTCAAAAAATACTACATTTTATATCAATT
>PVKP010030011.1:0-28369 GCA_004027715.1 Plecturocebus donacophilus | reverse complement strand
TCTCACTCTCACCCAGGCTGGAGTGCAGTGGTGTGATCTTGCCTCCTTGCAACCTCTACCTCCCGGGTTCAAGCAATTCTTCTCCCTCAGTCTCCTGAGTAGCTGGGATTACAGACACGAGCCACCACGTCCGGTTAATTTTTGTATTTTTAGTAGAGACAGGCTTTCACCATATTGGCCAGATTGGTCTCAAACTCCTGACCTTGTGATCTGCCCACGTTGGCCCCCCAAAGTGCTGGCATTACAGGCATGAGCCTCTGTGCCCAGCCAGCTGCACTGTTTTTAATAGCCAAAAACTTGAAACAATTCCAATGTCCATCACCAGGAGAAAGGATACACATATCATGGCATATCACACAACGGAATATGATCCAGCAGTAAAGATGAACAAATGCTTGAACAAAACAACAAGGATGAACCTCACAGACACAAGCTAAAGAAACCAAATCAGACAAAGAAACCAAGTGGGGCATGTTACATGAAGTACAAAAATGGGCACAAGTTAAACTAAAGCATTAGAAGTCAAGACCATGGTAACCCTTGAGAGGAGAGGGCTTGTGATTGGAAGGGCAAAGGGACACTTCTGTTTCCTGATCTGGGTGCCAGTTACGTAGGTAGGTTCAAAATTTATAAAGCTATACACTTGTGATCCATGTGTATAAAGCATAATGAAGCTTTCCCAGCATATAGCCTGGCATACAAAAGGAAATCATTAATTTTTTTTTTAATTTTAGTAGAGACAGGGTTTTACCATGTTGGCCAGGAAGGTCTCAAACTCCTGACCTCAGGTGATCCACCCGCCTCCACCTCCCAAAGTGCTGGGATTACAGGTGTGAGCCACCACACCTGGCCTCATGATCTGTGTATTATACACAGTTATACTTCCAATAAACATGTTTATTAATTTTTTTAATGAGACCTTACTTTGTCCCCATGAGGAAGCCAGATTTAACAGGACACACAAGCTATATCCACACCTAAGACTTATTCCTCATACCCATATTACTTAATCCACATACACAACTATTCCAAGTACAACCCATAAGTCCAGCTTCCCTTGAGGAACAAACTAAGGACACATTTCTTATTTATTTAGTAAACTTATTTCTTTTCTTTCTTTCTTTCTTTTTTTTTTTTTTTACACAGAGCCTTGTTTTGTTGCTGGGCTGGAGTGCAGTGGCGCAATCTCGGCTCACTGCAACCTCCACCTTCCGGGTTCAAGCGATTCCCCTGGCTCACCGTCCTGAGTAGCTGGGACTACAGACATGCACCAACATGCCCTGCTAATTTGTGTGTGTGTGTAAGACAGAGTTTCACCATGTTGGCCAGGATGGTCTCCATCTCCTGACCTTGTGATCGCCCACCTCAGCCTCCCAAAGTGCTGGGATTACAGGTGTGAGCCACCAAGCCTGGCCAGTAAATGTATTTCTTAAAGCATAATGAAGCTTTCTTAGCATATAGCCTGGCATACAATAGGAAATCATTAAAAGTCTGATAGATGAACAAAAGAATGAGTGACATCCTGGCCAACATGATGAAACACCATCTGTACTAAAAATACAAAAATAAGCTGGGCATGGTGGCGCATGCCTGTAGTCCCAGCTCCTCCAGAGGCTGAGGCAGGAGAATTGCTTGAACCTAGGAGGTGGAGGTTGCAGTAAGCTGAGTTCAAGCCACTGCACTCCTGCCTGGTGACAGAGCGAGACTCCATCTCAAAAAAAAAAAAAATGAGTGAACGATTGAACAAAAGTAAATAGCTCATCTTGAGGGCCAATAAGCCCTCTTTATTGTTAAGAATGAAAAATAAATGATACTGTAGAATATTATAATCTTATTTCATTAACTTATTCAACATTAATTAAAGGCACGCCCATGATTTCACGTTGTTTTAATTCAGAAAAGCTCACGGAGAATACAGGACACTCATGTTCTCGGTGCAGCAAGAGGGCTGTGTTCCCGTCTGGGCAGCAGATGGCGCCAGAGGATGTGGATCAGCCCTAGTCCTTCAAGAGATCCTGGAAGCTGGGGTACCCCCTTACCCAGCCCAGCCACAGTGAGAAGGCAAGCCAGTCCAGCCCTTCCTGTGTCTCCGTCTGCAGCCTGAACAGCCTCACCAACAACTGCTAGTGCAGGTTAGTGAGGATGCAGCCAGAGCAAGTGTAGAAAATGCTGCTGTGCAGCTTGACTGAAGGAGAGGCCCAGGAAGGTGGTACCAGAGGAAGGTGGCTGATGGGAAAGATGTGAGCATATTGAAATGTGGGTAGAAAGGGTGACATAGAGAGACGGCGGACTGAAAGAAGGTAACATCCCTGCACTTCAGGCATCATGGGAAGCACAGGTGAAGGGTCAGCCTAGGAGAGGCAGAAGCCTCACCTCCCACTGTCTGCAGGGAGGCCCCGAAGGACAGGCATGAAGGCTGGGGAGCCTGTCGATGGGTGAGGAAGTGGCCTCCAGGTGGCTTCTATTTTGACTATGAAGCAAGAGACCAAGTTGTCTGTGGACAAATAATGGTGGAGAGGGGCGTCCTCCAGATTTGCTGATTGGCTCCATTTATCTTGGCTTCTTCAATCCCTTGCTCATTCATTCTGCAAATATCTATTGATAACCTGTTATGCTAGGCACTATTTTGGACTCATTGGACATGCAGAAGTGAAATAGAACTTACATTCAGGGGTTGAGGGAAAATAGACAAACAAACGTCCAAGACAAAAACATGGAAGAAAGAGAAGGACTATGAAGAAACAGGCAGGGTGAGGGAGCAGAGAGACCGGGAGGCTGTGAAAATGGGGTGCTCACGGAAGTCTTCCCAAAGAAGTGACATCTGGATAGAGATCTGTAGGCAGCAACAAAGAGCCTCCCAAATATCTGGAGGATGGGGAGTATTTCAGTTAAAGACAACAGCCAGGACAAAGGGAAGGGGAGGGTGGAGAGGAGGTGTGACCCAGGGAGACGGATCACACGGGATGCTGGGAATCACCTATGATCTTTAGCTCTATGGTTGTTACAAAGAACCAGGGAAACAGCGTGGCTAGATTCATGTTTTGAAAGGATCACACTGCTGTTGTGTAGAGGACAGGCTAAAAGGGGCAGGCGTGGAAAAAGGGACCCCACGGAGGAGGCTGTTGCAGCCATACACAGCAGAGATGTGAGGAGCAGTGAAGGAGGCTCAAAGGCATCAGATTCAGCATGTGTTTTGTAGGGACAGCTGACAAGATTTGCTGATGGCAAAGCCGATGATCAGATGTGGAATGTGAAAGAAGAGTTGCTGATGATCTAGGTGTTTGCCCTGGGCCAAACGGTGGTACCATTTACCAAGGCTAGATTAGATTTGGCAAGATGTAGAACTTCTGCTTTAAATATGTTAAGCCCCTGGAAAGATTCTGCAGGCAGTGCTGCTTTGCTTTGCTTTGCTTTACTTTACTTTGGCCAGCAGGTGTGGCTCTGTTTTTCTCCAGCAGCACCTGTTGGTGGCCCAGCCATAGCTGTGGACTGATCCCTGATTGGAATTATGTCAACTGGCTTTAACAAAACAGGGGGTGACACGAGAGTTGAGGGTATTAGAAAGAGACCCAGTGAAATGATAGACCAAATGTAAACTCCAGTCCCTGGAGCCAATTTTAATTAGTCTGAATTGATCACAAGTGACAGAAGTCTAACCCAAACTAATCTAAGCAAAAGAAGGGGAAACGATGGCTCAAGTAGCAGAAAGCATACCCAAGGAAGCCCACGAATGAGAAGAAGGAGCTTCAAGGCATAATAAAGTGGCCACATGACCTTGAACTGGGGATGAAAGATGACTGTGCAACCCCATGTGCCCCATCACGTATGGGAATGGGGTGGTAGCAGATCTAAGACAAAAGGGAATGTCTGGGTCTGCAGGGAAACCGAGAGGGAAGACCCAATCCAACAGATCAAAATTGCACAAACACTGAGTTTGCAGAAATAAAACATGTCTTGACACTTTGCATTCCCTGAGAGAGATTCAGGCTTTGAACGTTCTGGCAAAATCAGTGTTAAACAACTACCGCTAGAATCACAGGAAGTAAGAAGACTTTTGTATCTATTGGTCTCAAGCTGAACAGTATGAAATAGGGCAGTTAACAACCCCTTCTTTATATTAAATACATAAGATCAGATGTCCCGGATGCCAACTTAGTAGAGCAACAACTCTTCCTGCATGTTGATGGCTTGATTGCCCTACACAAATAAGGAGCCTCAACAAACGGCCCAGCCAGTCATTATAAAGAACACAGACTTCTGTAACTCTACCATTAAGTGTGGCAGACCAGTAATTAGACAGGCAATTCTCAAGAACTGAACCAGCAGCCTACCTCCCTCTGCATCTTGGGATTTCCCTTGAGCTCACCCCGACAGGACCTGGTAAGTGCAGGTGACTCAAACCAGAGGTGCTTCACCCCTACATTTGTTTGCAGAAGGGGTAGACACTCCAGATAGCTCCTAAGAAATAGGAGAAAACATATTACCTGTCACACAGCAGCAAAGGCAGCAAGAGACAGTGCCTGCCAAATACCCCAGGCCCTTGGAGGAAACAGTTCTGAGGTTTGCACAAAGCCACAACTAAATACCTTGACCCTGAAGTCCCTGATGTCCATAGCACAAGAAACCATGCAACCAAATCTCCACAGAACCTAGCTCAGGAAAGAACTTTCCTCTCCCGTGAAATTCTACCAGGCAATGGGAATTTTATAGGAACCACTGGCATGGGTGTTGGCCTGAGCATGCCACATTTGTCACTCCTGATAGATCCCTGTGGGTTTCAATCAATGCCAAGTCTATTTTGAAACTTCATCACAGCATGGAACATATCCTGTGTTCCTTGTACGTCATATCTCCTCGCTTCTGCATGGCTCTTGCTCTTCATCGCTCATCTGTCTTGAGTGAGTTTGGTTTTTGGAACTGTCAATCATAAATGGTACCCACATTATGCAATTATTTGATGTGGAGGCAGCGCACTGGAGGAGATGCCCCCTCTGGCGCCTGTCCCTGCCTGTGTCCGAAGGCTCCCCCTCGGCTTCCTCCCAGGGTTACTCCCTTCCCCATGAGGTCATGTCCTCTCCAAGCTGAGTGGCCTTGCGTGGCTTCCCCAAGATCCTTCCGAGAACCTCAATTTCCTCTGCTGTGGAACAATCCCAACCTCCCTTTCGTGGCTGCAGATGCAGAGAGGATAAGGGAGTACAGGCAATGGAGCTGGTAAACAGTGACATCCTATATGGATTTGAGGTCACTCCTTATCACCAGGCAGCCAGTGGGGCCTAAGTGGGCCTCTCCTCCCTTTATCTGCTCTCAGATGTGTCATCTCTGCTGCTGCAAGGAGGAAATTAACTGGGCCAGCATGACCATGTTTTGGAATGGGAAAATGGAGAGCGGGCATTCTCAGACTCTTGAAACTTCCTTCTATGTACAACTTGATGCATTTTTACCAATGTGTACACCCATACAACCACCACCCAGGGCAAGATGTGGAACACTTCTGTAACCCCGGGAAGTGCCCTTATCCACTCCTGCCTAGCCACCACCCCGAGCCCTTCATTTCTAACAGTAGATTAGTTTTGCAAGTTCTTGAACTTCACGTAAAAGAAATCATGCAGTACATAGCCTTTTTTCTGGTTTCTTTAATTCAACATAATGGTTTCAGGGGTGCGGTTATTGTCGTTGCTGTTGTTGTTTTGAGATGGGGCCTTGCTCTGTTGCTCAGGCTGGAGTGCAGTGGCATGATCACAGCTCACTGCAGCCTCAACCTCCTGTGCTCAAGCAATCCTCCCACCTCAGCCTCCCCAGTAGCTGAGACTATAGGCATGCACCACCATGCCCAGCTAATTTCTGTATTTTTTGTGGAGACGGGGTTTTGTCACGTTGCCCGGGCTGGTCTTAAACTTCTGGGCTCAAGCAATCCCCCTACCTTGGCCTCCCAAAGTGCTGGGAGTACAAGAGCCATCATACCCTGCCAACATGACGTTTTTGAGATTAATCCATGTTGTTGCAAATTATCCATTCCTTTTATTTATTGCTATATAGTATTCCACTGTATGAGTGCACTGCAATTTATCCATTCTACTGTTGATGGACATCTGGGCAGTTTCCAGTTTTTAGCTATTAAGAACTATGTTGCTGTGGACATGCTCGTATATATATGTTTGGTGAGTCTCTGCATGCCTTTCTCTTGGCTGTATACCCAGGGGTGGGAATGCTGGCAAGCACATGGCCAGTTTTAGTTGACTTTGCCACAGTCTCCCAGTGTGGTCGCACCACACCCACCCTCTCTAGTAATGGCCTTAAGCTTTTTTGGTGGCACCAGCCTCTTCTTTTCATCATACAATAAATAAAACTAGCCTACACCTACAATATATAGAAGGAGCCTCTACAATAAATAGAATGAGCTGAAGTCAGACAGACTTCAGTTCACGTCTCAGCACCACTGAGCAACCTTGGGTAAGTTACCTAACTTCTCTGAGGTTTCATTTGCCCATGGGAATAAACTGCCCTCCCAAGACTGAGTTGGCATCACTGTCAAATCAGTATCACATCCACATGGCTTCATGCCAGGCAATCGGTACTAAGTAAATATTCTCTCCCTCCCTCTTACCCACCTGTGAAATTCCCAGAGGTGCAGTCACCAAGTAAACATTTCCAGCCCTTTCACCCCTACAGGGTCCTTTAAAATTCCTCTGCCTGCACACTGAGAACCTATTTATCACTTTCTTCCCTGATACTTATGTGATGGGGCTGCTTGTCTCCATCCCACTGCAGTGGGTGGGGAAGTCCATCAACTGAGGAGTGAGAAGCAGACTTTGAGTCACGGAAGGTAACAGGTGACAGAAAGTGGCTTCCCATAAAGTGACCCTGGGCCAGGAAGGAGACAGACATGCTTTGACCAAAATGAGGTCCAAATTTACATTGTCTGTTTATGTACTGTTATGAGAAGATGTCCAAACATATATATGGAAAGTTGTCATATATATATATATATATATGACAAAGTTTTGCTCTTGTTGCCCAGGCTGAAGTGCAGCAGTGCAACCTTGGCTCACTGCAACCTCCCCGTCCTGGGTTCAAGCGATTCTCTTAGCCTCCCGAATAGCTGGGATGACAGGCATGCACCACCACACCCAGCTAAATTTTTGTACTTTCAGTAGAGACAGAGTTTCACCATGTTGGCCAGGCTGGTCTCGAAATCCTGACCTCAGGTGATCCACCCGCCTCAGCCTGCCAAAGCGCTGGGGTTACAGATGTGAGGCACTGCACCTGGCTTACAAGACATATTGTTTACTAAACCAAGCAAAATGCAGGACAGGATGAATACTTTGGCACTTTTGTGTAAAAAGGAGGGAGAAGAGCGTTTTTATATTGACTTACCTCTAGGAATGGATACTCATAGGGCTGTGGAGAGGCAACAGTGACTGGGGACAATGTGACAGAGAACATTTCAGTGTATCCATATGTACAGCTTTTGGGCTTAAACTACATGAACAGATCCTCTATTCAGAAAATGTTTCATATATAGGCTGGGCGTGGTGGCTCACGCCTATAATCCCAGTACATTGGGAGTCCAAGGCAGGGGGATCACCTGAGGTCAGGAGTTTGAGACCAGCCTGGCCAACATAGCAAAACCCCATCTCTACTAAAAATAGAAAAATTAGCCAGGCGTGGTTACTTGGGAGGCTGAGGCAGGAGAATTGTTTGAATCTGGGAGGTGGAGGTTGCAGTGAGCCGGGATCGTACCACTGCACTTTAGCCTGGGCAACTGAGACTCCATCTCAAAAAAAAAAAATTGTACATATACTTAGAAATTTTTCAGCTATGCCAGCAGGTGGGTATGAATCCCTTGATATAAGCTTCATGAAGATTTCTGGTGGATCAACCCTGGCAGAGCAAAATGCCTGTGAGGTATGTGCACATAGGTGTGTGTGTGTAAGTGGATGAAGGTAAGCATGTGTGTAGGTGTGTCTGTGTGTTAGACATCTCCATCACAACGTACCAGCCTGAGCAAAATAACAAGACCCTGTCTCTTCAAAAAATAAAAAATAAAAATTAGCCAGGCATGGTGGTATACCCCTGTAGTCCCAGCTACTCCTCAGGAAGGTGGATCATTTAAGCCCAGGAGTCTGAGGCTACAGTGAGCCATGATCACACCACTGTACTCCAGCCTGGGCAACAGAGTGAGAGGCTATCTCAATCAATGAATCACTCGCCTGGGAGGAAGAAGGGGATGTTGTATCCTATCAAGGGCAGGGCCCTAAATGTCCATGGCGGGGACCTGATGGAGTTAGACCAGAGGGGCCCACGTGGCTTTTCATAACTTCTCCCCGTCATCCCACACCTTCAACTCTATAAAATTCAAATTTTACCACTAGAAATCCAGGATAACAAAATGACTAACTGTTCTTTAAGTTGACTGGGGACATTTCAGTGTATCCTTATAGAGCTTTTAGGCTTAAACCACATGGACAGATCCATGTGGATCTGAATTCAAACTTCATCACTAGAAATCTGGAGTAATAAGATGACTGTTCCTTAAGGTTCCATGTGTGTGTGCATGCATGCGTGCGTGTGTATGTATGTGGGCATGTGTAGAGTATACAGGTGAGTGTATGTAGGTGTGTGTACTTGCATATGCTATGTGGATTATGTGTAAGGTGTAGTGGTGAGTATATGTAGGTATGTGTACCTGTATATTCAGGTGAGTATACATAAGGGGGTAGGTGTGCCTTTTCACTCAGCAAAAAGAGAAGAAAAATAAAAGTTTATTATTATTATTTTTAAAGATACCTGTAGAGATGGGGTCTCACTGTGTTGCCCAGGCTGGTCTCAAGCTCCTGGGCTCAAGCAATCCTCCTGGCTCAACCTCCCAAAGAGCTGGAGTTACAGGCATGAGCCACCATGCCCAGCCTAGGACCTTTTCCTAGATGCGTAGTATGTAAAGGAAACTATTGATCACTTTATATTTGGTGTGTGAAATATTCCTGAATACTGAGATGCTTGACAGCTTACATGTAAAGGATTACAAATAACACCTTCTTTACTTTTTCTGAGACAGGGTCTCATTCTGTCACCCAAGCTGGAGTGCAGTGGTGTAGTCATGGCTCAGTGCAGCCTCAAACTCCTGGGCTCAAGCGATCCTCCCACCTTGGCCTCCTGAAGTGTTGGCATTACAGGCGTGGGGCACTGAACCCAGCTGAAGAGAAGACAAATCTATCCCCCAATAAACGGCAGCCCTTAGGATATTCCCCCTGCAAAAAAATAAAAAATTTTAAAAAGGCCCAGAATGATCACCTTCCCAGAGGTTCAAAATGAGCCACCCCAGGGGCCAGACCCACAGCCCAGTGGCCAGGACACTGATTAACAATGAACATACCTAGGCTTGGCATGGAGCCACAGCTGGGGTCCCCTCCCACAGAACTCCCTCACTCCAGGCAACACGTCACTCAATTCAACTCAGAGAAGTCCAGCAAAGAAAGGGCCAGCAGGCAGACCCAGGCCAGACCTGAAGGAGCAGGTGGATGGTGAGAGGCCCATATTCCTGAGGGGCCTTACTGGCAGGAAGGTAAACACCCCAACAGATGGCGGGAGGGGACACCCCTTCCAGGAAACACAGCCAGACCAGGGCTCCCCCGCCTTCTCCCTCTTACTCAAAGGGGATATGATAGAAATAAACACACCCACATACACAGAGGCTGAGAAAACCAGAAAGAAGCTGAGGGGCAGGGGAGGGAGCCTCTTTTATTATCCCAAAATGCAAAGTATTGAAGGCACTTACAATAACAAGGCGGGACACAGGGCAGGCTGAGGGGGCGTGGGATTCTGCACAGAGGTAACTCACGGCCCACCTGCTCATGGCCCGGAGAAAAGGAAAAGCTACAGGGCCGGGTCTGAAGGCAGTCAGGGCAGCTAGCTCTACAGAAGAGAAAACTCCATTCTACAGAGGATCAGGAAGGCAGGAACACACGGCAGCAAGGGGCCGGCTGGAGGTCACGAGTTAGTGGCTCTTCTCGGCAGCGAGGACAGCCCTCAGGTCCCCTGCTGAAAGAGGTCTCGGTACATCTCGATGAGGCGGGCGGCCTCGCGCTGGCCAGAGAGCAGAGCACCATGGGTGGTGGAATAGTACTTGCGGTGGGTGGCCTCACCGGAAAATAGCACCTGCATGGGCTGGGGGGCAGCGATGGGGAGGTCAGGGTAGAGGAGCAGCAGAGGCCACAAGGCCACCAGTCTTCCCCATCCTGACAACAAATTAGAGAGGCTCTGAGACACAGGTGCTGCTGCTTCCACAGGACATAGAGCTGCCCGTCCCATCTGCCCACCTTCCCCTGCTTCTAACCTTGGCTCTTTCTGTCCCGAGACCATTAGGAGTCCTGGCTCTGCAGTCTCAAAGGCTCTTGTGCCTCTTACTTGTGAACTTGGGGCAAGTGGTTTAACCTCCCTGAGCCTCGCTTTTCTCATCTGCCAAATGGGTTTACACCACCTACTTCTGAGGGCATTTATAAGGATTAAGGGAACTCATGTATCTAAAGCACTTAGAACCTGGAAGAACAAAGCACTCGATAAAGTTGGCGGTAATTTAACAAACCTTTACGGAGCCCCTGTTAGCATCCAGGGGCTGTTCTGGGCACTTGGAAGAGAAAAGGTGACCAGGCTGCTGCTTTGTGGAGCTTCCATGCTGGTGAGGAAGCCAGACACGAAACCCAATTACTAAACTGCGTCATACGTGATGGAATGGATGTTTGCGCAAGGCGCCGCAAGCCCCGAAAAGAGGCTCAGTGTCGGGGGATCCCACAAAGCTTCCCAGAGGACAGCATCTTTGGACTGGTTCTTGGAAGATGTTGAGTAAAAGGACAGGCAAAGGGCATTTCAGATGGAGGGAAGGTGGGGGCAAAAATGTACCAAAGCAGGCCATGCTTGGGGGACAGTGAGAATTTTGGTACAGCCAGGGCTCGGCCTCGAGAAAGCAAGCTGTGTAGGTCAGGTCTAGGCAAGGTATAAGTTTTTGCACCCCAAGTTTGCGTTTGGACTTTATCCTAGTGCCTCTCAAATTCAATATGCAAAGACACCAGCTGTGGATCCAAATAAAATGCAGTTTTTATTTATTATTATTATTATTTGAGACAGCATCTTAGTCTATTGCCCCGGCTGTGATACGATCACAGCTCACTGCAGCCTCGACCTCCTGGGCTCAAGCAATCCTCCCACCTAAGCCTCCTAAGTAGCTGGAACTACTACAGGTACACACCACCACACCAGGCTAATTTTTTTTTTTTTATTTTTTGGTAGAGATGGGGGTCTTACTTTGTTGCCCAAGCTGGTCTTGAACTCCTGAACTCAAGCCATCCTCCCACTTCGGCCTCCCAAAGTGCTGGGATTACAGGGAGGAGCCAGCATCTCTGGTCAGAATGCAGTTTTTAATCCAGCAGGTCTGAAGTGGGCTGAGAGTCTGCATTTCTTTTTATTTATTTATTTGTGTGTGTGTGTTTGCCGGTAGGGGGTGGGGTGGTTGTTTTTTGTCTGAGACAGGGTCTCACTTTGTCGCCCAGGCTGGAGTGCAATGGCGTGATCTCGGCTTGCTGCAATCACCACCTCCCAGGTTCAAGCAATTCTTATGCCTCAGCTTCCAGAGTAGCTGGGACTACAGGTGTGTGCCACCACACCCAGCTAATTTTGTATTTTTAGTAGAGACAGGGTTTGCCATGTTGGCCAGGCTGAGTCTGCACTTCTAACTAGCTGCCAGGTGAGGCTGGTACTATTAGTTTACCTACCCTGAGTAGTGAGGCTGTATCCCACCACCAAGGAGCCCACAGAGGCTGTTACACCAAAAGGGGTGCTGTATACTGTGTCAGGGTGCAAGCTGCCTACTCCCACATCCACCCATTCTCCTCCTTCTCCTCAATAACAAAGTCCTGATTTTTAACTGAGTCCATTGCCATCCAGAATAAAAATTACACTGCCCAGCCTCTCTAGCGCTGGGTGCAGTCATGTGACTATGTTCTGGCCAATGAGCTTTAAAGTCCACTGTTGCTTACAGACACCGCTGACTCCACTCGAAGGTTTCCCTCTTGCCATTTGCCTTTCCTCCTCCTTCCAGCCTAAGACACAGATGTGAGAGCAGAGCTTCTGCAGCCCTCTTGGACCACAGGTGGCCTTGAAGATGGGAGCCAGGTGCTAATGATATGGGATCCTGCTGCCGGCCTCCAGATTTCCTTTTGATTTTCCTTGTTTAAGCCACAGTTGTGTTTGCTTTGCTTTTTGTTACATGCACTAGTCCTACCTGATGCAGGTGAAAAGAGAAGATTTGCTTTTTAGGAGGATGGCTGTGGTAGGAGAAAGGACCTTTCCTAAGGACCTCTGTCTCTTTAAACACCAGCCCTTTTCTCTCTCCCCCTGAGCACAGCTGGGCAGGCACAGTAGACTCTGGTTGACTGAACTCTTCTTTACCCATTATACCAAATAATTGTTTCAAATATAACTCTGTTGAGTTTTAACATTTATTGGGTGTGTCTACTTGGTGGGGGAAACTCAAAATTCACTTTATGGGAGCAAAACTATATATTTCGGATTTACTATTCTTTTTAGTGGACAGTTGCCATCATTTTGGAGAGTGCCAGTATTCTAAATTTTATTTTCTAAAATACATTGGGAAAACATTTCCATTGAATTGGTGCTGTCCAGTAAGACCTTCCATGATGCTGGAAACGTTCTATCACTATATAATCTACTGTGGTAGCCACATGTGGCTATTCAATTTGAAATGTGACTAGTACAACCAAGGAACAAAAACTTCACTACATTGGCCAGGTGTGGTGGCTCATTCCTATAATCCCAGCACTTTAAGAGGTTGAGACAGGAGGACAGCTTGAGCCCAGGAGTTCAAGACCAGCCTAGCAATATAATGAAACCCCGTCTCTACCCCAAAAAATACAAAAATTAGCTGAGCGTGATGGCATTTCTGTGGTCCCAGCTACTTGGGAGGCTGAGCTGAGAGGATCACTTGAACCCGGGAAGTGAAGACTGCAGTGAGTGTGATCACACCACCACACCCCAGCCTGAAGTGTGGACAGAGCAGAACCCTGTCTCAGAAAAAAAAAATACTGTATTAATTTAAATGTGTAATTAATTAATTTAAATTGAAAGTGGCTGACAGCTACCATATTGGCCAACACAGCACAGAATAGCTCAGTTTTCCTAACATCAAGAAAACATTTTAAGTTTCAATTCAATTCCATTTTTTCTTCCAGATATTAAGTGCACTTTCTCCTTGCGTTCTCTCATTACAGAAGCTACTCCATCCCCACCTCACCTGAGCACCCTTTAGTGAACAGCACCCTGGCCCTCCTCGCCCTGGACCAGACACACATACAAAATACACCCACAACTCCCATTCTTACCCACACGCCCCCGCTTACCGCTGTCTTCGAGCTCTCCGTGTACGGCAGGGGCTTAGCCAGCTTCTCCACGTCTGCCCCGCTGGAGCCCACCTGCGTGTATGAATAGGAGCCTCGGAAGTAGGGGTTGCTGCCCCAGGCCGAGCGCAGAATTCGCCGCGGTTTTGGGATGTTGGGGTTCCCTGATGGAGAGTCAGAAAAGCCAAGGGGAGGGAGGATAAGAAATGGCTGCATACAGAAGATGACCCCAAATGGACAACGCCTACCCCACCTCCAGGGCTCCAGGAGGACCAGATTGCCAGGGGTAGACAGGGAGGCTAGAGGAGGATGGAGAGAGGCTGGGACCCGAGCTGTGCACCCACTCATCACCTCCTGTGACCCCCAGCAACACACTCCACCTTACTTTTCCTATCTATCTGAAAACACACGACAGATAATCATGCTTCCCCAGCTAATTCTGGGGGTTCTTGTGAGGCCCTCCTGGAATAGTGGGTGAAAAATGTTCAGCTGAAAGACTCAGAGAGTAAAATGCAAATCCAGCTCTTAGCAACAGAGCACAATGGGCGGTGATGTCTGAGTGATTTACCATCAGGGCTTAGAAAGAGGGAAGAGACACAGGGCCCAACATTCTGAGTGTTTCAAGCTCCCAACTGTCAGCAATTGAGGAGCCTTAGGCCGGGTGTGGCACCCCTCTCCCAGCAGGCACAGCATCTGAGCTTCACAGTCTGGGGAGGAGAGAGCTGCCACAGGTCCAGCAGAGGAGAGTGGGTGAGGAAGGCAGGGCGTGGGGCGTGGGCCTCGGGGCACGCGCACCTGTGAACTGACGCAGCATCTCCGTGCAGATCTCGGCCACTGCCTCATCATCACACTTCTCCATGACGAGGGCCTCCTCCCCGCAGATCCAGCCGCTCAGCACGTGGCCGTAGCGCTCAGGCGGGTAGAGGACATCGAAGCCGCAGATCTTGCGGTACCAGAGCTCGGGTGGGTAGGTGAGGGTTCGGCTCTCTGCCTCATCCTCCCACACAAACTGTAAGCTGTTGCACTCAGGGCCCCAGAAGGGCTCCTCGAATTCCAGAAAGATCTTGTCAGTGGTGCCAATGCCCAGGCGGTGGATGGCAGCCACCTTCTCTGTGGGCAGGCCTGGCCGGAAGAAGCTGGTATACTGCCTCTTCAGCACGCCCAGCGACACGGTCACAATCACGTGGTCCGCTGGGATCAGCTCACAGTCCTCACACTCCACCACCACTGGCCACTGCTCATCCTCGCCCCACCTGCTCCCCGGGGGCTCCTCTCCGGCCTGGCCACCCTCCCCGGTGTCGTGATTGTGGTCACCCTCGCCCCGGGGCTCAATCTCGGGGCCCCTGGGGCGGGCCGAGGCCTGGTCCCAGTGAACGCAGCGGACTGGTTTCCCCAGCTGGATGACGTGGGCAGGGATGCCCTCCGCCAGCAGCTCCACAACCCTCATGAAGCCGGAGGGGATGATGTGGTGAGCACCGGGGATCTCGGTCCACTCCCCGAAGGCGCTCAGGGACACCTCGTCCATGCTGTGTGAGCTGCTCTCACAGCTCTCCACCTGCGGGAAGACCCAGGGAGAAGCCAGGTGACCGCCAGAGTTGGGCAGGGGTAGGAGCAGCGCAGCCCTCCTCAGACCCAGACGCCCCCAGAATCCGTCTTCCTCAAGATACCTTCAGGTACTGCTGGATCATGGCGAGCTTCAGGCGCTTGGTGGCCTCTGGGTCGTCAGGGTCATTCCTGATGCGGTTACGCACCTCCTCTCGGGTGAACACCCCCACGCTATTTTGACTTTCAGCATTGACTGGTTTATCGTGCCGGAAGAACTCCTGGGTCAAGTTATAGACCTGCCAAAGAGACCCCATGAGGCTGAAAACACCTCATCACACCTCCATCTCAAACAGAAGGCCCCAACTCAAAAGCCTCCAGTTCCCAGGTGTCCCCTGGATGCACTGAGCCCCTGGTCTCTGTCCCTTAGGGAACTGATGTTGCACTCAATGCTGCACCAGGACTGCACCAACAGGCGAGCGAGGTCCTCGCCTCCGGCCTGTGGGGGATGTGGGATGGGCCCCAGAGGCTCTCTTGCTGGGCCCTCGCCTAGGGCAAAGTGAAACATTTGGTGCCCTTACAGTCTGTGGGAAAGAAGCCACCCCTCATGGACTCTGCATGGGCCTCCATGGGCTCTACCTCCCACTGGAAGATGGGTATTTGCACACATTTACCTGTTCCAAGAACCATACGTGCACTTTCCCGGCCACCCCTGCCCAAGCGTGTCTGCTTTGCCTGCTCCCAAGAGGGTAGTCTAAAGCTGTGGCCTAGCCAGCAGAAAGGGCCCTTCTGGAACACAAAGGCCCCTTCTGGGCCCTTTTTGGAACACAAAAGCCATGGTCTCAGGAGGCCCCAGTGTGCCAAGGAATGGAACTGCATTTCACGTGGACATTTCAGCAAGAACTCCAGCCCACACCTCATCAACAGTAATGATGACCAGTCCCTTGAAACGGGGTCTGACTGCTCCCCCACCCCCCTGGTGTCTGCCTCATATACAGACACTAAGCAACAGGCAGGGGTCCCTGAAGGAAGTAAGCCAGTCTACGGCAGTCCTGGGACCCTCAGAAGCAACGTTCACTCAACATTTACTAGGCTCTGTGTGGGACACAGCTTGTAATGTGGGCAAAACAGTCCCTGCCCCTGCCCTCACTCCAGCTAGGGAGACGTCCACAACTGGGCTGCCGTGATAGGGAAGTACCTGGGGCTTTGAGGTCAACGCAGACAACTCTGGGCAGCTGGGAGACAGCCATGATGGAGGGAGGAGGGGGAAGAAAAGTATTTCAGGCAGAGGGAACAGCAACCTCAAAGATGGAGATGCAGTCAGGAATCCTGAAGGGATTTGGTTTTGCTGGAGGGGGCAGCAAGGAGAGAGGAAGATCTGAGAGCCGACTTTGCAAAGGCAGGCAGGGGCCAGGGCATAAAGGACTGAGAGTTATTCCAAGGACTCTGGACTTGATCCAAGGCCCTGGCACCACTGGGGCTGTGAGCAGGAAGGCAGCAGGATCACATGCCCATGGCTGTCATGCCCAGCACACTGGCTTATGGAGGCTCCTTGGCCGGGCCTCTGTGGCTGAGCTGATGAATGCTTTGTTTCCCTTCCTAAAGTGAGCTTGGTCAGCGCACATGCCTGGGAATGGTGTCTCCCCTGTCCCCCCGCCCTGGGCTAGGCCCTGGGACCAAAGGGCAAAGGACGATGGCAAAGCTCAGTGATGTCCGCCACCCGCCGCCACCACCTCACTCAAGGGCAAGGCCTCCACCTGAGGCACAAACATGAGTTAAACTTCTCTCTGGAGACTAAATTATAAAGAAGAGTGAGGGAAATTGTTTTGTCTTGCCTCCCTGCAATCACGAGATGCCAAGTGGTTAGCCTTAGCTAGAGTCCTCAGCAAATTCTTGACCCAGGAATTCTTCACTGCCAAGAGTCAGCTTTCAATTTGCCTCCTCCTTCCTGGGTTTTTCCCTTGGGCGATAAGCAACATGGTAGCCAATCCTCAGCTTATGTTAACTATAGGCCAAAATGCCCAGCTGAGGAGTAACGCATTTAGTCCATCGATGTGACTCTTTGTATCAGCCACTGATTAGGGCAGCCTTCACCGAACATGGCTGTGTCATATGGCACAGTCTCCTCTCCTGGGTTATCTGACACCTTCCCAGTGTGACTCAAGGAAAATGGGACCAGTCTGTAACAGCTAATAATACCCCAATTCTCATTAAGCACTTACCATTGGGATCTCATTTAATCCTCATAATACTATGAGGTAGGTACCACCATGCCCATTTTACAGAAGAGAAAAGTAGGGCTCAGAGAGGCTCAATAACCTGCTCAAGATTCCACAGCTAATAAACGGTGGAACTGGTATTTAATCAAAGCAGTCTTATTCCAGAAACTAAGCTCTAGATGATAGTATTGCAGAAACTCATTTATTTGTTAATATAATACATTCAAATGAATGACTCTTCAAAGCCATCAACTTTGGGGGCTGCATATTTATTATGAAGCCTTGCTGAGGCTTCACATACTTAGAGTGCACCTCTTCAGAATGGTCTCCAGGACTGGTTAAAAGCCACGCAAAGAAATCTTGACATCATGAGGTTATACCTTATCCTTTCAAAACACCACCACCCAGATGGATAATCCACCATATCCACCCCATTATTCACAATGCACACACTTGATTTTCAAAAATCAAACCCACCAGCTGAATTTGATGATGATCTACTTTTTAAAACATTTAAAAGAACAAACCATGGGCCCTGAAAGTCATTTCCAAAAGGCATCATGTTTGAATCACTCACAATAACCTGGGAATCAGGCTGGGGCTGATTTCCAGCAGACCAGAAAGGTCTACTTTGAATAATACTAGTTCTTATCTGACCATTAACAATTCAGTCTCTTTGCACATGATAACACGCAATACAATGGACTGCACACAACGTACCCTGTTGGTGCACACACATAAGACAGTATGCCTGTCCTCCATAGAGCAGGGACTACCCCAAAGCAAGGGTCATTTCTCTTTTCTTATGCCCAAGAGACTAGAAAATGCACAATAGGTGCTTATTGGCCAAATTACTGACCTGGAGTGAAGGATCATTACACCACAAATGACAAGCTATCAGATGACAGGGCCTACACATTACCTTGCTTGTTCAGTGCAGTTCACACAGCTAAAGAATACTAATGATATTAATTTTTTAAAATCCGAATAAAACAAGGATATGTGCCATTGCCATTGCTATGCAACACTGCACTGAGATACTAACCAGTGCAATAAGGCAAGAAAAAAAAACTGTCTACAGCTATGCTATATCCAACACAGTAGCTACTAGACATCTGTAGCAATTTAAAATTAAAAAATTAGGCCAGGCACAGCGGCTCACGCCTGTAATCCCAGCACTTTCTGAGGCTGAGGCGGGCAGATCACAAGGTCAGGAGTTCAACACCAGCCTAAGATGCTGAAACCCCATCTCTACTACAAATACAAAAATTAGCTGGGCATGCTGGTTCTTGCCTGTAAGTAATCCCAGCTACTCAGGAGGCTGAGGCAGGAGAATCACTTGAACCTGGGAGATGGAGGTTGCAGGGAGAGTGAGCCAAGATCGCACCACTGCACTCCAGCCTAAGCGACAGAGCAAGACTCCATCTCAATAAAAAAAAAAAAATTAAATATTCAGTTCCTCAGTTTTACTCGCATCATTTCAAGTGCTCAAGAGCCAGATGTGGCTAGTGACAACCATGCTGCGTGGTGCAGGTCTAAAATATCATCATCACTGTGGAAAGTTCTACTGGACAAATGCTGGTCTAAGGATTAGAAAGAAAAAAAGGCCAAAATTCTCATTTTTTTGTGTAGTTATATAATAAATTCCAAAATATTATTAGAATATAAATTAATATAATTAATATAATATATATATTATTAGAATTAAAAATAATTAGATCAGGCTCGGCAGCTCATGCCTGTAATCCAAGCACTTTGGGAGGCTGAGGCGGGCAGATGACGGGGTCAGGAGTTTGAAACCAGCCTAACCAACATGGTGAAACCCTGTCTCTACTAAAAATACAAAAATCAGCCAGACATGGTGGCATGCGCCTGTAATCCTAGCTACTCAGGAGGCTGAGGCAGGAGAATCGCTTGAACCTGGAAGGTGGAGGTTGCAGTGAGCCGAGATCATGTCACTGCACTCCAGCCTGGGTGACAGAGCAAGACTCTGTTTCAAATAAAAACAAAACAAAACAAAACCAACTACCACTTATAAGAGTATCCAAAAGCAACAACAGTAACGACCATCACCACCACCCCCACATACCTAGTAATAAATCTAACAAAAGATGTTTAAGGCCTTTTTAAAGATATATTTAATCACACATATCAATAATCTCTTGCCTAGTACTTTCCCACTCAACATCTTCATTTTATCCTCACATCATTCCGGTTTTCCAAATGCAGGGCCCAGGGAGTGTGCAGAGACATGACGAGGATCACAGAAGACTTCCCAGGGCTCCCCACGCCCTCAGGCCCATCTGCTCTGCTCACGCCTCACCTCGTTGTATAAATCGCTGAATTCCTCAACCACGTCCTTGGGGATCCTGCGGCCGTGGTTGGTAAGGTAGCAGGCCACGCCATTCTTGGAGTAGAGGCTGATGCGGCCCACGCTGCGCTCCCCATCGGTTGTCTCTTCCAGGAGGCCATTGGCTTCTGCTAGATGATAGATAGGGTTCCCGTGGGAGCCATGGATCCAGGTGGCTCCCAGCTCAAAGGTGGCGTGTCCTGAGGGTGACAACAACAGGCCCTGAGAGGCTTAGGGACTTCTCCAGAGAGGGCCAGCACTGCTTCCCCTTCCTTCCTCCAAGAGGCTCTTTCCACCCCTACAACAGGGCAGGAAGGAGGTTGAACCTCCACTGCTGGCAACCAACAAATGTCCTCAGTGAAAAGTTTCCATTGACAACTGCCTTACAGCTAAGATAACTGCCACCTTGGATGACTCTGTGATTTGTCCCAGAGTCACCTTACTGGACCAGTTAGAAGGCTCTTCTTTTTCAGTCCCACCTGTTTCTAAGATAACACCAGATACCACACCCCACTTCTTCACTGCTACCTCCCGACCAGGGAGAAGCACTGTGGGCCCCTGAGGGTCCCCATCTGGCCTTTTTTCAATTCTTCAACATCCCCAGTGGCTCCAGAGTCTAAAGCATTTCCCAGAAAGAAAATGGTCTCCTCCCAACTCAGCATAGGGCAGAAGAGAAGGTCAAACATACCAGTTTGCAAGATTCCTCCATAAAGCAATCTAAAGCACACTTCCAGGGACAGTGAAGCAGCCAGGCACAGTGGCTCACGCCTGTAATCCCAGCACTTTGTAAGACCGAGGTGGGCAGATCACCCGAGGCCAGGAGTTTGAGACAGCATGACCAACATGGAGAAACCCCGCCTCTACCAGAATACAAATATTAGCCGGGCATGGTGGAGTTTGAAACCAGCCTGACCAACAGGGAGAAACCCCGTCTCTACTAGAATATAAAAATTAGCCAGGCATGGTGATGCATGCCTGTAATCCCAGCTACTCGGAAGGCTGAGGCAGGAGAATCACTTGAACCTGGGAGGTGGAGGTTGCGGTGAGCCGAGACGGCACCATTCACTCTAGCCTGGGCAACAAAAGCAAACTCCATCTCAAAAAAGAAAAAAAAGGAAGGAAAGTAGAGCCCTCTACATCCTCTGGCACAATACAAAAAACCCTGAGAGCCTGACTGGGGCAGGGGACGTCTCCTGGGTCCAAGTTGGGATGGCCTGGAAACTAGATCTACTACCTCATCCCCAGCCAAGGTACCATGTACTCTGAGCCAAGTTGCCTCCCTGCCTGGGCCTCAGTTTCCTCTTCTGATGCTGCAGAAGCTGTCTCCTTCTCCCATTCGTCTCCATCCCTACCTAGCTCCCAGGGAAGTTGAAACAATGAAAGGAAAAGAGAGAAACTTTTTGGGGAGTGTTTTGCTTTGTTTTTGCAGGCCTGCTTCAAGATATATGTGGTACATTTTTTGCCAAGATAATCACAATGATTCCTCCTATCTTTGTGCACACACCCCTTTGCAACGTGACACACCCCTTTGCAACGTGACTGTCGTTCCTCCCATGAGAAGGTGGAGTCTGTTTCCCCAGTTTTTGGATCTGAGCTGGACTTGTGACTTGCTTTGGTTATCAGAATACGGTGAGAGTGATGTTTGTGGATTTGGAGCCTCAGCCTCAAGGGGCCTCATGGCTTCCATTCTCACCCTCCAAGGATGTGACAACCATGGAAAGAAACCCAGGCTTATCCTGCTGAGGCATGAGGCCCAGACAGAAGCCTGTGCCCACCACCAGACACATAGGTAGGGCTATCGTGGGCAAACTGGAGGACACCAAAAGCTGAAAAGCCAGTGTCCTGTTGGCAGAGGGTCTCTGGTGGGCATCAAGGGCATTTAATTGCTATCCTTCTGTTACAACCTCAAGCTTGGAGCTCCCTGAAGTGTCTTGCCTGGTTTGAGCTCCTGATAGGAGCAGAAGGGACCAGTACTCTGGGAAGGAATCTGAACCTTTCCCAGGACACAGCAGGGAGCTCCAGGTCGTAGAACCATAGGGCAGCCCAGACATGGGGCACTTTTCCTGCCTCCAGATATTCAGGAAAACCAGGATTTAGGTGAGTGTTCAAGATCAGGAGTAAGGTCAGTGCCCACCTCTCTCCCCGGATTCTGTGAGGAGGTAGAGGCCCAAAGCAGGCCCCTGCCTGAGAAAGCTTCCTGCCCTCTCCCACATGCCCCTCCATCTCTGTCATCCTTGCCACACCCCTACATCCAAAGGGCGTCAGACACTGTCTGTGTGCCTACCCATACCGTCCCAGGAGCCCCTGGCCTCAACCCCTGCTCTCACCTTGACAAAGTCATAGCTACCATTTCCCCATGCAGCAAGTCCAGCTGCAGCTGGGCTTCCAGCCCTGTGTGACTGTACACACATGACACATGCATGCACACCCTTTCCCTGATGTGTTCTCCCTTCTCCTGGCAGGGTGCTGCCTCAGTTGCCCCCACATACATCCTTCCATGCACATTACTCCTTCTTCCTTTTCAATACATACCCAACTCCTACCACCACTGAGGCCCACGCTCCCTACCTCCAGGAAGCCTTCCCACCAATCAAGCAGTCAATCAGCTGATCAATCATGGCTCCTCTCCACCTCCTGCAGCACCATCTCTCCCACCTCACCACCTTGTACCATCATTCTCCAGCATGGCACGTCCCAGCCATCAGCTACTACTGACACTGGGCCATCTGTCTTCCTGTCTTCTGTTTCTGTACCAGACCCTGACTGTCTCATCAAGACTGGAGAATCATAAACAGAGCCCACCCTTCCCTAAGGCTTCTAGCCAGCGAATCAGGTGATGAGCAACAGAGTCCCCGGGCTTTCTCGCTGGCTGGCCCAGGTTTATGAGGGCAGCTTTGGATGGCACTTTCACCCTCGCTGCCAGCAGACACTTTCATGTGTGCCAGGGGAAAAGGGACAACTTTAGGTATGCCTTGCAGGAAATGATGCAGGGGAAGACACTTAATGTGATCAAAGTTTCTACAAGAGAGAAGGCCCCCACACATCCCCATCCTCTGGGATTCTAAGCCTGATGACCTACTTCTCTAAGCAAGCAGCCGCACCATCTCTGCCTGGCCTTGCTGCCATTCCTTGTATGGGAATATACTAAACACAAAAAAATACAGACACAAAATCTTCTAGAGGAGCTGGGCACGGTGGCTAACGTCTGTAATCCCAGCACTTTGGGAGGCTGAGGCAGGCAGATCACCTGAGGTAAGCAGTTCAAGACCAGCCTGGCCAACATGGTGAAACCCCGCCTCTACTAAAAATACAAAAACTAGCTGGGCATGGTGGTACACACCTGTAGTCCCAGCTACTCGGGAGGCTGAGGCAGGAAAATCAGTTGAACCCAGGAAGCGGAGGTTGCAGTGAGCCAAGATAGTACCACTGCACTCCAGCCTGAGCAAGAGTGAGAATCCGTCTCCAAAAAAAAAAAAAAAAAAAAAAAAACAAAAAAAAAACTCTAGAGGATCAATGTAGCCACACACTCCAGGCCATGTGTGGTCTCACTGGGTCATTTTCATGGTTTCTACCCACTCAGCCCCTCATTGGTCAGACTCCCCTCCCCTGTTGGGAAGCCCTGATGGGAATTTCCAGCAGTTTCCCCACTCTCTGAGACCCCTGGTAAAGTCTGCCCATCCCTAGGGCAAGTTTCTTACCTGGCTGCTTTCTCCAGAGTCCTCATTGCTCTGCAACCTGGACAGATCCACTTCCCAGATAATCCCAAGACCTGCCCATCGGCCATAAGGAGGCCCAAAATCCCCTTTCACCTCTGCTAATCCAGGATCCTACTTCTCTAGGGCTAGCTCTCAGTCACGATATACTAATTCATAATCAAAAGTTAATGACTATGAGGACCTTGCAGGAGAATTTCACTTCTTGTGAAACAGAAACTGGCCCACTCAGTACCAAGACAGCTTGGGTGTCCACTCCCTCCTAAACACTCTGAACCCTAGGTCAGAGGCAAGCCAGCATTCTCCAAAAATGGAAGTCAGAGCCCCACCATGCCCACCTCAGAGGGCTACCTCGAGGAGCAAAGGAAGTGTCTAGAAAATGCCCAGGCAGGATGCATGATGGAACATTTATCCCAGGAGCTAAAATAATGAGAGTTCAGGAAGAGCTGGGAGTTAGGGGACTACAGGTGACCTGGGGAGGTGGCTGGGCTGGACTGGGTGGCACTTACCAAGTTTCACACTCTGCACGCGGCCTCCGATGTGGCTGGAAGCCTCGAGCACAGTGACATCCGTGAAGCCCTGCTCAAGAAGTGCTTTGGCTGCAGCCAGGCCAGCCAAGCCGGCGCCGATCACCACCACACGAGGCTGTCCCCTTCTCCGCAGGCCACAACTGAGAGGGTCATCCGCACTGTCGCCACTGGATTCACAACTTTGCATACCGTCCGCACTCACCTTCTAGGAACCTGCAGCAGGAGTGGGAATCACAGCTTACTGGCTCTGCCTTCACTTCGCATCTGCCCCAAGGGACACTCAGGGCTCCCATCACACTCTGCCCTCTGTTGCAGGGGGACCTGGAGTCTCTCCCTCTCTCTCTGAGGACCTGAACAAGAAAAGCCACGTTCAAAGGGTCAGGGAGGGAGGGAAGAAGAAATAAGGGAAGGTGAGAGGAAGGGAGGAAAAAAGGAAGAAAGGGAGGGAAGGAGAAAGTAATGGAGGGATGCATTTTGGGTCCCCACCAGCAGGCAGGAGACCTGGGAGCACATCTTAAGCCCCTGAAATTCTCAATTCCGCCCCCAAACTTGTTAGGCACTGCCTCTTCCCTGACCACAGGCCCCAAAGTGGAGATGAGAAGCGGCCAGTGAGGAGATAGCCACAGTCAGGAGAGACTGAGGCTTGGGGCTTCTGATTCTGGACCAGTTCAGCATGGCATGGCTGCTGTGGTCCACCTGGTGCCAATGCCAGGATGCTCACACAGACCCTGGGATACTTGCCTGGACCCCAAGATACTCACACAGACTCCCCGGGATACTCACATAGACCCCAAGATACTTGCTTGGGCCCCAAAATACTTGCATGGACCCCTGGATACTTGCCTGGACCCAAAGATACTTGCCTGGACCCCCAAGATACTTGCATGGATTCCAAGATATTCACACAGATCCCAGGATACTCACACAGACTCCAGATACTTGCACACACAAGCCTGGACCCTCTGCTCTTCCTCCTTTGCCTGGTTCTTCCCTGGCACTCTCACTCTCTCTTTCCCTCGCCCCTTCTCTTGTCTCTGGCTTTCTGTTAGTCTTTCACAGCCTCAACGAAGTGGCAATTTGGTGGGCAGGACATAGTCCTGCCCTCCCCCAAGAAAGTGCCACGAGGCCTGCATCCAACAAGCCTGCTATTCCGGGTAGGTTGTTTTTCCAGACACCCAGTCCCTCAGCCACCACAAAGCAGCAAGGAGCCCAGGAAACAGTGGACCAAGAGGACCTATGGCACCAGAGGCCAGACATGAAATTGACAGTTACACTAAGCCAGTTTGCTCAGAGATGCCAGACTAGGGCAGTTGATGGCTGGGAGACCACGGGGGTCCCTGAATCTGGCCCCAGGGATAGGAGAGGCTGCTTTTCTTTTCCCAGAATGACCAGGAGGGTTTGGAGGTATCTGGGGGCTACCCTGAGGAACCACTCAGCTCAAATACTGTCCCTGTTCCTTCCCTGATTCAAGCAATTTAGATTCCAGTTGTCTTTGCTGAGGTTTAAGTGGCAGAATTTGTAGAATCTAATAGTATCCAGGATCTAACAGGGAACAAATGTGGGTGGAAGGTGGCTGCTGGACAGCAGACAAGGGGCACTGTCACCCATACCTAATAAAGCTGCACATAACTGTTCCCTTGACATAGCAATCCCACTCTTAAGAACACACCCCACCTGTATTACAGGTGGCTCACACCTGTAATTTCAGCACTTTGGGAGACCGAGGCAGGTGGATCACGAGGTCAGGAGTTCGAGACCAGCCTGACCAACATGGTGAAAACCTGTCTCTACTAAAAATGAAAAATTAGCTGAGGGTGGTGGTGTGCGCCTACAGTCCTAGCTACTCAGGAGACTGAGGCCGGAGAATTGCTTGAACCCAGGAGGTAGAGGTTGCAGTGAACCAAGATCGCGCCCACTGCACTCCAGCCTGGGCGACAGAGCAAGACTCCATCTCAAAAAAAAAAAAAAAAAAAAAAAAAAAAAAAAAAACACCCAACAGAAAGAGGGCATATTCAACCAAAGATACATGTTTAAGAGTGTGTACAGCAGTTATATTCATAACATCCTGAAAATAAAAACACCCCACACAGGTCCATCAGCAGGAGAACAGACACATATATGGTGCTGTAGGTAGATGTCCATACCATGGACTATTCTTCAGCAATAAATAGAACCCCACTATTGATATTCCCAACAACACAGAGGAATCTGAGTCATACACTGAGCGAAAGAAGCCAGAGACGATAGGGCATGGACCATATGACTCCGTTTACATGAAGGTCAAGAAGAAGCAAACCCAATCTGTGAACCCAGAGGTCAGAAGAAAGGTTATGAGACAGGGAGATGACAGAAGTGGGCAGAAGGGGCCTTTCTGGAGGGGAGGGAATAAATATCTTAATCTGAAGGGTAGGTATCCAGTGCACATATGAAGAGTCACTGAATTGCACATTTAACAGATGTGTAATTTACTGTATGTGTCTACATAGATCTCACTAACAAGACAGTCATTCCTGCCTTCCAATCAATCCGTCAAAGGTTGTCACACTAACTTTCTTCTCCATGCATTTCAGGGTCTGACCTTTGAGGTTTCCATCCCGCTTGGAACAGCAATGTCCTTAACATCAGTTTTGTTTTGTTTTGTTGTTTTGTTTTGAGACAGAGTCTCACTCTGTCGCCCAGGCTGTAGGGCAGTGGCGCGATCTTGGCTCACTGCAATCTCTGCCTCCTGGGTTCAAGCGATTCTCTTGCCTCAGCCTCCTGAGTAGCTGGGATTACAGGCGCCCGCCACTGGGCCCGGCTAATTTTTGTATTTTTAGTACAGACAGCGTTCCAACATCTTGGCCAGGCTGGTCTTGAACTCCTGACCTCATGTTCCACCCACCGTGGCCTCCCAAAGTGCTGGGATTGCAGGCGTGAGGCACCGTGCCTGGCCAACATCACTTAAATGACATAGGTAAGCAAAGGAGGCTTTTTTTGAAATACGCTCAGGCTGACAAGCTGCTCTTTGTGCCTCCCCCGCCCGTTCCACCTGCCCCACGATGCTTGGGCCTAGACGGAAATCTTCCCTCCCCTCCCGCCCCTAAATGCCCTCCAAGCCCCCAGAGACCCAGACCCGTCCACTCCACGCAAAACCGGTTCCCAAAAGGGCCGGGAGGTGGCGCCCGAGGCCCAGAGCCCCATCCGGGCAGCCTCCACTTCGGAGGCAAGGGCTCCCGCTCGCCTTCCCAGACAGCTCGTGCCGCGCGTTTGCTGGGGATGAGGCCACGCCTGGCGCAGGGCAGCTCCGGCCCTTTCCTCCTCCCTGTCTCTGTCCTCTCACTCCCGTCCCTCTCCTCCATCGCCGGAGATGCTACGTCCTGCCCCCCTCCCGGGAGGACAGCGGTCAGAGCCGGCTCCAGTCCTCCGCCACCCTACCCCAGGTTCTCCATCCTGCGGACTAAATTTAGAGGTGAGGATGTGGCTGCCTGCATGAGGCGGGCGGGGAGGGTCAGCGGTGATGCCGCCGGATGTCTGCCAGCCGGGCCGGGACGCTGCGTCAGGTCGGTAAACACGCGGCGTGCTCCGAGGGGCCGCGCCGGCTGTGACGGGACGCTGCCACCCCGGGCACCCCGGACTGACGTGGCGCGCGACCCACCCAGCCTTCGCCCCGGCGCCCCTGCCCCAGGCCACCCCACACACAGTCTCCACTATGGGGAAGGATGGCTGCGGCGGCTCCCACACCTTACTGGTGGAACGCTTCCTTGAAAAGCTGCTATGGGAGCTGGAGTGTAGCAGGTATTAAACTGGAGGTTCCCCTCACCCTCGTCTCCCTGGACCACCACCTCTGAAAACCAAGGGACCAGATGAGCTCCAGCCTTGGGCAGCCAGGAGAGGGAATGACACTTGATGCCAGCAAGCCTCGTGCACGAAAATAATCTGTCAAGCGCCGCAGCTACATCATTAGCAGACTGTCTTCAGAACAGGCTGTGGAACCGACCCTGGGAATGCAGGCAGGCACTTTACCTCCAAGATCAGCACAGAAAGAACCCCCAGCTCTCCGTACGGGGTCTCAGGGACTTTGAACTCAAACAGACATGGCATATGGAATGTCACGCAGGTAAGCAGGGGCCATGTAAGTCCCCTGCACCCCTGACCCTCACAGCTAATCCACAGTCCTGTTTCTCCTCAGGCCCTGTCTCAGATAAGCCCCTCAACCCCCCCGTGCCTCCAGGAAGCCAGAGAAGCCCCCTACACAGCCCATAGAGGGCAGAGAAATGAGTCTGTCCTGTGGCCCCGATATCATCTCTTGGGGCCAGCACACCCTGAGGTCCAACTGAAAGGAAGAAGAGAGAACATCGCCAGGGCACCTACTGTGTGCTGAATACCTGGTGGGGAGTGGGGAAGAGAACATCGCCAGGGCACCTACTGTGTGCTGAATGCCTGGTGAGGAGTGGGGAAGAGAACATCGCCAGGGCACCTACTGTGTGCTGAATGCCTGGTGAGGAGTGGGGAAGAGAACATCGCCAGGGCACCTACTGTGTGCTGAATGCCTGGTGAGGAGTGGGGAAGAGAACATCGCCAGGGCACCTACTGTGTGCTGAATACCTGGTGGGGAGTGGGGAAGAGAACA
>PVKP010030010.1:0-28369 GCA_004027715.1 Plecturocebus donacophilus | reverse complement strand
GCTGATGAGGAGCTGCGATCCCCTGTAGGAGGAGAGGCATTCTGATTTCGGGTGTTCTCAGCCTTTTTGCACTGGTTTCTTCCCATTTTTGTGGATTTATCCACCTGTCGTCTTTGTAATTGCCGACTTTGAGATTGGGTCTCTGAGTGGACGTCCGGCTTGTTGGTGATGAAGTTTTTTCTGTTTCTTAGTTTTCCTTGGGGGGGCGCTCCTTCCCCACAGAGCTGGGCCTTCCCGGGTTCAGCTGTGCTTCTCCGTCCTCAGCGCTTCCAATTGCTGTTCTCCTTGTGGGGATGGGACCAGCTGCGCCCGACCAAAAGGGCACCACCCAGTCCCGCACACTCCGCACCGAGAAGCGCCACACGGGCCAAAAGAGTCGCGCTGGCGACCTGCGCGGCTCCCTCGCCGGGAATCTCCCAGTCCGTGGGCATCAAATATTCGTCTGCAACTGCGGGTCCACTCGCTCTCTGCGCCCTCACCGCGAGCGACAATCCGGAGCCGCTGCTACGCGGCCATTTTGGATCTCTCTCCGCCTGGTGATGAAGTTTTTCTGTTTCTTAGTTTTCCTTTGGCGGACGCCGGTTCCCCTCTTCCCGGGTTCGCTGCGCCCAATGTGAAGCTCTCCATCCTCAGCGCTTCCAATTGCTGTTTTCCTTGTGGGGATGGGACCAGCTGAGCCCGTCCGTCCCGCACACTCCGCACCGGGAAGCGCCGGGCTGGGTGCCGGCAAAACAGCTGCGCCGGCCAGAAGAGTCGCGCCGGCGACCCGCGTGGCTTCTCCGCCGGGAATCTCCCGTTCTGTGGGCAACAAAAACTCGTCGGAAAGTGCGGCGTCCACTCGTTCTCTGCGCTTTCACTGGGAGCTACATTCCTGAGCTGTTGCTAGTCGGCCATCTTGGATCTCTCCCCAATTTTTGTATTTTTAGTAGAGATGGGGTTTCTCCATGTTGGCCAGGCTGGTCTCGAACTCCTGACCTCAGGGAATCTGCTCGCCTCAGCCTCTCAAAGTGCTGGGATTATAGGCGTGAACCACGGCACCAGGTCTGACACTGTAGCTTTAAATCTGTAGCTGGTATTTTTCTTTCGTGAGCTCAATTTTTCTTTCTTCTGTGTTTTAGTTATCAATTAATTGTAATTTTTCAAAAGAAAGAAATAAATGTTTTTGATTACTCTTAACAGCCAAATGTATAAAAAAAGACACCTTAAAATGTATGTCGTTGGTTTTGTTTGGCAACAAAAGAAATCAGCTGTCTTAAGTATGTTTGTATCTTCAGCAATTTTATTAATCAGAAAATTTATGATGGGTTCTTTGCAATGTTAAACTACTTGTTATACAAAATATAATCAAGTTTGCCATCTGACTGCAATCCTTGCATTTTAAAAATACAAAACATTTGTTTTGTGCAAAACTTTGAGTAAATATACACCAAAGGTTGAAAAAAACCATCTGTATAGTTAAGGAAGGAAATAAAACCTCTACTAATATTTGTCTTAATGGTAATACAAGTTGTGATTTATAAATATATGAATCAATACTGGTGTTCTCAGTTATGCCATTTGTCAGACATTCTTAACTTGCTCATGTGAAAAAAAGTCAGCGATCCAAAAACTTGGGGTATTAGAAAGATAGCTTCACTCTACTAGTCATTTTTAGCCCACGGTTATGTGCTATTATTATTATTATTATTATTTATTTATTTATTTTTTTCCTTTTTGTGGAGAACGGGGTCTCCCTACATTGCCCTGGCATGTCTTGAACTCCTGGGCTCAAGCTATCCTCCTGCCCCTGCCTCCCTAAGAGCTGGGATTACAGGCATGAGCCACAGCACCCTGTGGATATGTATTATTTTTAAAGCACATTTGGATAAGTGTTTTTAGGTTCTAGTATGTATTATAAATCAAACAAATATACTCAAAATATACAAGTGCAAGGAGAGTGACAATAGTGCAAATAAAAATAATGGACCTAACACTTTTATTTCTAGAATTTTAATCTGAAAGATTTTATCATATTCAGCTAAATGAAATCTTTAATTAATACAGAATTTGTTATATGGAAGTGGGATGCTATGGAAAATATAAGAAGAAACTGTGATATTGGCTGCAGGAAAGACTTTCATGACGGGCCGTAAGGATATAAATACTGGGGTCTGGAAAGCTGGTGGCCTGTGCGATGCTGCAGCAACACATTTGGTCTAAATGTTAAATTTTGTATCTTGAGAAAGAGCTGACTAATAACAATATGGTTAGTATCAATGGAAGGAAAATAAACATTGGGGGTATTGGCATGTTTCGCTTTCAGTATGGCTCTGAATATTAAAGATGAAGACAGGCCTGATGTAGAGGATGTGCAAGCAGAGGTAAAAGCAATGTTCTGTTCAGTCATTCATCTCTGCTATCTCTAAGTTTATTTGACTGAGAGTCAACTTGAAGGGTTGAAAAAAGAATGCTCCTGTACTCCAGATGAAATGGTATCTAATTATTATTATTATTATTATTATTTGAGATAGAGTCTTGCTGCATCGCCAGGCACCAGGCTGGAGGGCAGTGGTGCCATCTCGGCTCACTGCAACCTCCACCTCCCAGATTCAAGCAATTCTCCTGCCTCAGCCTCCCAAATAGCTGGGACTACAGGCACGCCACCACGCCCAGCTAATTTTTGTATTTTTAGTAGAGATGGGGTTTCACCATGTTGGCCAGGATGGTCTCGATCTCTTGACCTCGTGATCTGCCCGCCTCGGGCTCCCAAAGTTTTGGGATTACAGGTCCAAGTATTATAACATCTGCAAGATGATAACCTTAGAAGGATAGAAGTCTCTTGCCATGGGCCTTTTCAAAATCTCTCCTTAAGGATTATCTGCTATTCAGAGGCCACTAATTGCCTGCTTACTGGTGAAAATGATTGTCTTCATCACTAAAGTATTTTACGTTTTTATTATTTATTTATTTGAGACAGAGTCTAGCTCTGTTGCCCAGCACAATCTCGGTTCACTGCAATCTCTGCCACCCGGGTTCAAGCAATTCTCCTGCCTTATCCTTCTGAGTAGCTGAGATTACAGGCATGTGCTACCACACCCAGCTAGTTTTTGTATTTTCAGTAGAGATGGAGTTTCACCATGTTGGCCAGGCTAGTCTTGATCTCCTGATCTCCAGTGATCCACCCACCTCAGCCTCCCAAAGTTCTGGTTACAGGGGTGAGCCACTGCACCCAGTGTACACCTTATATTTTAAATTTCTTTAAAGCATTGGCAATTAAGCTAAGACCTTCAGGATTTTTCAGAGCAAAGAAATCATTAGTTAAAATAGGAGAACTCACAGGCTTAAAGATATTTCTAAATGAGATATTTTGTTGTGGAAGTTCATACGAGGAATTGACTGAAAGAAAATACACTGAAAACCCACTAAGATATCAAGAAAATTGTACTGCCCGAAAACTATGTTGCTGAATTGTCAACAACCTGTAACTGTTTTCATGGAAGACCATCTCCAGATTTGCAAAATTACACCAACAAAAATTAGGCTGTGAAAGCTACTAGGGAATATACTTTCTCAAGATTCTGCATAGACTTTTCCATAGATGACATGGACAAAGTAGCCCACATAGGGCAGAAATAGTAACTGTGGAAGATAATACATGAGGCAATGTCTCCAAAGATCAGCACTAGAAATGTACTATTGTAATACGGCAAAGGGTCCTCACTATTGCATTTAATAGGATTAAGTAATTGTATTAGACCAGTGACAATTATATGTTTTCTATTCTCTTTTTGCCTGATTTAGAGCTTTTAATGCTAATGGATACTGTAAAGAAAAATAAAATTTGGAGGCCCCCACAGCCATCTGAATGAACTTCTTACTCCTCAGCCAGTACACTCTACAATTGAACCTGAAAGACTGGTTCCAGTCATGTCAGGAAGTGGGGGTTGGGTATGCCTCACAGTATCTCTCCAGCATTAACATTAATACAAACCTGAAGTCTAATAAGAAACATTTATAGTCTATTCTCTCTAAGGCCTGCTAACTTGAAGGCTTCATCTGCATGATAAAACCTAGGTCTCCACAATCTCTATCATAACTCAGACATTCCTTTCTATTGGCAATAACTCTTTCAACTAATTACCAATCAGAATATGCTTAAATTTACCTATGACCTGGAACACCATCCCTCTTCAAGTTGTCCTGCCCTTCTGGATTAAACCAACATAAATCTTACATGTATGGGCTGATTGATGTATTAAGTCTCCCTAAAATGTTTAAAAGCAAGCTGTAACCTGACCACCTGGGACACACATTGTCGGGAACTGTGTAAGGGTTGTGTCCTTAAACATGGCAAAATCAACGTTCTAAATTGAGACCTGTCTTAGATATTTGGGGTTCATACTCTCGTTCTATTATTTTACCTTTCACTTAATATTGTTATGTTTAGGGAAAGAAAATTGTGTTTTGGGTTATCTCTATTATTTACAAAAACCACATCTAGTCCAATGGGGAGAAAAATTTATCACTTAGAAAATCTGGAGTTGAAAGTTATAAATTAGCTACATGGTCTTTGGATTGTCTTCCTAGGGATGGTGATGATTGTTCTTCACAATGGAAGAAGTGTGCAAATTTTGAGTATCCATGGAAACCCAGAGTCCCCTGACATGTTATGAATTAGTAGAAATACAACCCTTAGAAAACTGCATACAGATGTCCAATCCCCTTTACTTGGCTTAAACAATGGCTATAGTTTATAATGTAGCTTAAACAGAGAGTAAATGTAATTTCAAAGCAAATCTGGTTGTCTAGTACTTCCATAGTCCCTCATGAAGTGTCCTGTGTGAATGATCTTATGTTCCAATAACAGGTGGACTCCTGTCAGATCAGAAAAATGTTTTCACATATCTGATATTAGCTTTTTATACTTTTACAATTTAATGCTCCATACCATCAAAATCTTTTCCTTAATTATAGCATTGCACAAGACCAACTATACACTACAATAGCCACCTTTTACTGATTTCTGTGCTTTAGGCCTTACAATTCCTAGCCAGTATAGATAAGCAATTCATTATAATCTGCATTTCAAAGCCTAGCATTTTTTCCAGAGCACAGCAGCATACAGGCTTTAAGGTAAACTAGCTTCAGTATTTTAAAACAATTCTAAATAGATGATTTCACATAGGGTTTTACAATGCAGGGTTGGCATGGCATACAGTGTGAGTCAAAGGTATATACTCTAACAAGGATTTCTAATTGCTTGCCCAAATATCCATGTTTCTTCTTTCAGAGCACCATTTCTTTTCTGTTTTTGCATCTAGGAGAGTTATCCTACCCAGTGTTTTATATTTAAGCTTAAGGCTGTAGGTACTTTCTGGAAGAATTTGGTGTTATTTTTACAGAATATAGCTAGTCAGACACGAACAGGGCAGGAGAGCCCCCTCCCCACCCCCGAGAAAATATATATATATATATATATATATATATATATATATATATATTTCTCACAGCTATAGAGGTTAGACATATATATATATATATATATGTTTTGTTTAAGCCACCTAGTCGTATATAAATATGTCATATATTTAAATGTTGCATATAAATATATATATATATTTAAATATATAATATATATATTTAAATGTATATATATATTTAAATGTAGTATATAAATATATATATAAATATGTCGTAAATATAAATGTTGTATATAAATATATACATATTTATAAATTTATATATTTATAAATATATATATAAATATATTTATATATATAAATATATATATATATATTTCTCACAGTTCTAGAGGTTAGACATATATATATATATATATATATATATGTTTTGTTTAAGCTACCTAGTCTGTAGCACTTTGTTTTGACAGCCCTAGAAAATGAAGACATTTGGCTTTGTTGGTGGCATCATCCCTGTTTGCTTCTTCTTCATGGCCATTCACTGTGCACGAAACATGAGCAGGTGACCAGAGAGGAAACAACCATTTTGTTCTCCCGGGATGGCAGAGTGGAAATATGCATGGATATCGGGTCTTGGTTAACACTCTGGAGCTACAACCTAGGACTCTGTAGCTGTTGATGGACATCGTGGCCAGACTGCCCAAGTATGAATCCTTGATGTATTACTTAGGTCCAAATCAATTTACTTAACTTCTGCCCATGTCTTTGTTTTATCATGTATGAAATGTGAACAATAATATCTAACTCACAGGGTAAACATGAGGATAAAATGAAATAACATGGGGAGTGTATTTCGGACAGTGCTTTGTATCTAGTAAGTGCTTAAAAAAAGTATTAGCTACCATTACTTAGTTTGTTATCATTACCATTCTCTCAGTAATTGCCTCATGTTGTCTTATGTAATCCCTGAATAATAAACATTAAAACCAATAAAAATTTAATCACATATAACCATAAGAAAGAGAAATACTGAAATCACTAAGAACACTCAATGAAATATGATATAATCCAATATATTATTTATACATTTAGCACATGATTTATTTTAATAACTAATGTGATAGCATTATGTTACATATTATATGCTATGCCATTAAAATATTTTATGTGAATATATGCACATTTTATCTAAATATTTTGTTATTTTTCTGTTAGGCATGCAACATTTGTTTACTTATTATTAAGTGGAAAGACCACTAGTATAAACACTGTAATATTAGGATAATGACAACCTTTTACAAACATGAAATTTGAGTAATTTCTGCTATTTATTCAATAACCTGGTGGATCTTTTTTTCTCCCTGACAAAGACTTGAAGCTTCCTATGAAGTTTTTTCAATCACTCTCAGCCTAACCTCAGTCTAAACCGGTATTTTAAATCTAAATAGACTATTTCAAGCTAAAAGTACTACTTTAAGCAATTATTATAATACTACATATTAGCAAAATAATTTAAATTCACATCATACTTCTCAATGTATAAAGTATATTTATACTTTGGACAAAATCTGTACTTCAAAGGTGAGACATGTCTACATGTTGTTCTATTTTGAATGTTTAAATTGGTATATAAATCATGCTTTCCTTATAGACAATTTATAACATGTATTTCTACAGCAGAAATAAATATGTTCTTATATAGAGAAATCATTATCTGCTCAACTTTTGCAAAGGCAAATATATTAAATGAATTCAAGACTAAGTCAAGAAAATCAAATGCTTTCTTACACTAAAGGTAGAGAAAATTATTTACAAATGAAAACGTGTGAATTAAGTTTTACTTCCAGTTAATTATCACAACTAAAATTTGTCCTTCAAACTATTAGTTGCATTGCTAGAGTTTTGTTCTTTAATATTCTATATTGAATGGCAGTGCTCATGATTTCAATGGCTATAAGAAGCATCTGCTATTTGACATATAATTCAACATTTTTTGAGAGGTAAATGAAGTTGTTATGGCAACTAAACTCCAAAATAATAATATCACTTAGAAGACTTCTTAACACTCACTTCAACATGGTTCTCAGCTGGAATATACAATATAAAAATGTTCAATTTGGAAAAAAGTCAAAGTGGTTTAAGAAAAACCTGATGTGATGTTTAAATATTTAACATGTTCATTTTTAAGATTAATACTCATTTCATATCATGTATAGGAAGACAAGTACAATGTAAAATTTTGTGATCTTAGATTTAGTCATTGTAACTTCTATTACAAAATATTTTTGATGAAGCAAAATCTGAAATGGCTAAAGTTTATATTTTGCCCTCGTTCACTTTCCTTTCTTCTTTATATTCTATGCTTACCATCTGTTATGTTTCTCCTTCCTCAGAAACTGAGTGGTCTTGTGCTGCCTGAATCATTCAGGGTTAGCCTGGGTCTTGACAATAAAAAGATAATATATTCCAGAGATAAGCGAAGACTTTTCACAAGGGTACTGTTAAGAGCGGTGTGGACCGAGTTAAAAGAATAGTAAAGGATGATGAGCAAGACCAGGGACTAGCAGTAGTGAGAAGTTGTTGCCACCTCTAGGTCTGAATTGGTAAGCCAAGGAGATGGTATTCCAGGGCCCAGTGAGATGTGGTGTTATAAAGGAAAGTCCCGTGAGCTGTAGCTGTGATGGTAATTAAAGGAGCACCAACTTTGCCAAAGCATGGCCAGCCGCAGAGTTAAGAAGGGGAAAAGTACTCTGACTTCCGAATCCTCCTATTCTGTTATTTGCTGCTGAGGCTACTCATTGCCAAACAACCAGAAGACAACCGTCCGGGTCCGGTGATTGAGGCCCTAGGGACTACTTTCCTTGTGCAGCAGATGGTTGCTGAAGTTCTTTGAACAAAAATGAAGGGGCAAACAGAACAAACCTAGGATTGCCTATTCTTTTTTTCTCTGAACACCAATAGTTGTCTTTCATATAGTGAAAAAAGAACAAACGGTAACAACAGAAAACTGTTGCCAACACTGGTGAATCACAAACTCATATTCAAAATGTTATTGAGAATTGGTGCCAATTTAGTCATAATCCTCCAAGAATCGAAGTCAGAACATTGGTTATCTCAAGGGTTTTGATTATGAGGTATCTGGGACAAAAATATAGAAGGAGGAAATAATTAATGTTTAAAAAGACAATGAAACCTTCCAGTTTCCGTTATAGTTCTTACCCTTACGAAAAGAAAAAGGTCAGCAAACCAAAAACCAGTAACCTTTCTTAAATATGTCAAAGAATTGAGGTCACAAGGTAAATCACACCCCAGAATCTGGACTGACTATGGAGAATCACAGCTGAAATCAGCTAACCTGACAGAGAGCCAGTAGAGCCAGTGATTAATAGAAATATATAAATGGCAATGTTAATGACATGCTGGAGGCTGCGCAAAATAATAGCTTAGAGCTTAAAAACTCCTAGGAGCTCCATCTAGGAAAACCTTTGCACTTTCCTTGGTTTTAGTTTCATGAGACACACCCCTTCTTCATGGTAAATATAAGAAAAAAAATTTCCTCTTGTCTTGGCCAGAGTATGGGGAAAATAATAGTTTTGAAATAGGCCCACAGAAATCTGCATAACAAAACACTGTCCTACAATGGAAATCACTATACCTTTAGGAGACCTTTGTCTGACCTAGGGGAAAAACAACTAGCCAGCTGAAGGCCACTCCAGGCTAGTTGTCTCAGATAAGAAGAAAAATGCTAAGGAGTGCATACAAGGTCACAGCCCAGGGACTCAGGTCATCTGAAACATTTAGATTTAATCATAAGTTTATTAAATGTCTCTATTCCACAAAACCTTGCCAGCGTAACAACCGTGCTCCAATGTGACAGTGTAGTGCAACCAACGGAGCGACAAGTCACCAGCGCTATTTCAGAAGGAGTTTCTAGGGAAGCCCAAGACAAGAAGGGAAAGAGAAAATCAACCAGAAAAATTACAAAGAATAGTCCCTAGCACCTAGAGCTTCAGCAAATACCAGCCCAGCTCCTGGCCAAACTAACGCAAAATCTCACACTGAAAACTTTGTTGCCTCCATTTCTATAACCTGAGACATTGCATCTAACTTTCGACTAAAAATTACAGCTCTGCAAAACGTCCCTACTTGTCACAGACACTTTCAGTACCTTTGAGTCCATGAGTATTAAAGTAACCCTTTTGACCACCTGACTGTTGAAAGTCTCTACTTTAGCAGATGCCTTTGGCTGAAGATTTACACAAAATATGAATATGTTTGTAATTTTTTCCCATTGTAATAAGACCGTTTGTATATATTTTTTTCTGTCATCAGTTTTTCAATTTTTTTTTCAGGCTTAGTTCAAGACTCTATATATCACCTGATGTCCCTAAGTACCTACTCTTATCTCAATGGTGAATTGTGCCCCTAGAAACTTGTGGAGTCCATTGACTGCATGAAATAACCCTTGAAATATTTGAAAAATTCCTTTCTCTATGTCTCTGAGTAGGCTGTGAGAATTATTTTTAGTGCATTCTTCTTATTACTGGCTAAGAACCCACACTAGTTTAACTCAAGTTGAGTTTTGGCCAAACAGACCTAGGCATTATGAGATACATTGGCCAAACAACCCTTTAGAAGAGTGTCCAGCTATTTAATTCATAGGGACCTTGACATCAATTATCCATGGATTGTAGCATGCCAGGGCCATCTGGTTACCACAGTATTGCAGTAGCATTTCGTGCTAATTATGTTAGATTTATTCCTGTTGGGATCTTCTTATTCCCACTAAAATAATAAAATCCAATTCCATTGAGACTTCCTTTACAATTGTCACAGGCCTCAGAGGATAGTCACCACATTGTGTATTTAAGGATATGTGTGCTTTCCTCACAAACACATGTTAACATTTTCATAAACCTATAGCATACAAATGAATAAACATAAAAATCAAAATACACAGTGTGCTGAATTATCAATAGTGTAGTGACTACTTGAATACAGAAACAAACTCATCTTGGGCTCACTCTCCTTCCTGCCTCTTAATATCTTGATAAATGGAATGTCCTCAGAGTATCTCCAGTTAGTACAGTAAATGGTGTCTGTGCAGTTTGACATACAGAGTTACTTGCTAAGCTCACCTCCCTGAGTCCTTTGTATACTTTCTTTAAGTATGCTAGAAAAGTAAGAGGATTTATATTTCATTAATTGTAGAACGGAGTTGAATTCAGGCTTTAACTGATCAACCTAGCAGACTTATAACACTATTCTCAGATGCCAAGGCCAAATTACTGAATTCTGAGAGAAAGTACATGAATCAATAACTTCAGCTTGATCAGATCTCCATGGTTCAACATCTGTCCTGATCTAACTCTCTTAAAAATCCATCCAAACATGTTCCTCTTAAACTTTGTGCTAACAATTGGCAGGATATGGCAACTCCTTTTGAATAGAAGCTGTCTCCTCCCAGAACAAGCCTGTACTTCTCGATATGGATCTACCTTTTATCATGGTCATGAAGAGAAAGAGAGATAGTGACAATATACATCCTGAGGAGTACACTTATCCCACTGGGTGGCATCAGGTATTAGGAAATCTCATGCAAGTTAAAGAGGATTGATGAGAGGAACTGCTGTTCTGTCAGGGAAGCTTTTGAAGAATGTGAAGGTATAAAATATTTAGTCTCTTTTATTTCTGTTCACATGTACCTTGCTCATTCCCAGGAGTATATACCTTAGCATAAGAGAGCTGTTGAGATGATAGATTCAGTTAATGTTCAAATTGTGCAACTCTTGAAACAGGCATCTTCTCCTAGATCTCAGATGAAAAAGTATTTCTTTAAAACAACAATTGAGGATTTTTAAATTTTCCATCTGCTCATGGTTGGCAATTCAAGTGTTTTCATTAGTCTTTGCGCATGTTTGAAAGTTATATTCAAGGAACTGGAATCACCCTGCCTAGCCCACAATGATTGTAATTGTCAAGTTCCGCAAGTCACTTGACAACTCAACCTCAACCCATGCTTCCACTGAGCAACTGCTATGCTACCAAATGTCATAGCTTACCAGTGACTGATTTCTTCCTGATGAGAAGATTGTATTAACCTGTTCTTACACTGTTATAAATACCTGAGACTGGATAATTTATAAAGAAAATGGTTTTAATTGGCTTATCGTTTCACAGGCTGTACAAGAAGTATGATGGCTTCTGATTGGCTTCTGAGGAAGCCTCAGGAAACTTACTATCATGGTGGAAGGAGAGTGAGTGGGCACTTCACGTGGTGGGAGCAGGAGAGAGAAAAAGCGGAGAGGTACTACACACTTTTTTTTTTTCAGACAAGGTCTCATTCTGCTGCCCAGGCTGGAGTGCAGTAGGGCCATCTCATCAGCTTACTACAACCTCCACCTCCTCGGTTCAAATGATCCCCCTTCCTCAACCTCCTGAGTAGATGGGTCTACATGCACACTCCACCATATCCAGCTAACTTTGTATTTTTTGTAGAGATAAAGTATCACCATGTTTCACAGTCTGGTCTAGAATCCCTGGGCTCCAGCAGTCCACCCACTTAGGCCTTCCAAAGTGCTGGGATTACAAGCATGAGCCCTCTTTTAAACAACCAGATTTCATGAGAACTCTCTCACTATGCAATACCAAAAGGGGAATGATCCTAAACTATTAATAAGAACTCTGCTCGCATGATTTAGTCACCTCCCACCAGGCCCCATCTCCAACATTGGGGATTGTAACTGAACGTGAGATTTGGGTGGGGAAACAGATCCAAACCATATCAGAGGTTATAGGTATACTTGACATATGTGACTAACTGAATGCCAGAATATTGGTTAGAGGGCATGTTTCTTAGGATCACCTCTGGTATTAGCCACTGTATCTTTAGAATTTCAGCATGAAATGATCTCTTTGAAAAAATAAAGAAAAATGTTTAGCAAAAGAGCTATTTCCAGAGGTAGAGGAATAGTTAAGTGAAACAACAAATGATGATGAAGTATTTAGGATTTACACCGGTGGGGTGATTACAAGCTTTTACACAATTATTAAGAATCTGACCAGAGCCACAGTTGAGGGTGAGAGGATACCGATCCAGAGCTGAAGCCACTGTTAAAAAATAAAATGTTCTGGCTGGACACGGTGGCTCATGCCTGTAATACCAGCACTTTGGGAGGCCGAGGTTGGTGGATCACCTGAGGTCAGGCATTTGAGACCAGCCTGGCTAACATGGTGCAACTCCGTCTCTACTAAAAATGCAAAACAAACAAATGAAAACAGTTAGCTGGGCATGGTGGCGGGTGCCTGTAATCTCAGCTACTCGGAAGCCTGGGAGACTGAGGCAGGGGAATCACTTGAACCCAGGAAGCAGAGGTTGCAGTGAGCCAAGATAGCACCATTGCACTCCAGCCTGGGTAACAAGAGCAAAACTCCGTCTCAAAAAATAAATAAATAAATAAAATAAAATAAAATAAAATAAAAGTCTCTGTTTTCTAGCTAGTGATTTCCATTGGCCAAACTTCATGAAAAGTGAAATGCAAGGAAACCTGAATAAGGCAGAATACAGGTGTCAGTCTCCCAGGGCACAGGACAGCAGAGAATAGAAGTAAGGAGAAGAACAATCTTTGCTCCCTCCAGAGCCCCACAGCCCCCTGCTCTCACCAGCAGCACTGCATAGGACCCATGTATACAAATGCATCATCACGACTATAATCTTTTGAGCATCAGATTATCTTCCACAATCGCTGTGTTCAGCTCTATACAAGGAAAATGATCACATGTCCTGAATTTCCAGCTAAAAGTAAAAACTAGTGATTTCAAACACATTGTATACTAAAGAAGAGCAAAGTGCAGAAATAGAGTAATGACTCTGAAATTGACCAGAATTACAGAAAAGTTTTCTTCTTGCTTTGCAATATTAGAATGTTGTTTGTAGATCAAGGGATTAATAAAGTGTACTATAAGTTTGTGTTTTGGTGGCATTGTAGGGGTTGAGGGGTCAGGAGCAATATTATCCTGAATCATCAGTATTCTCTAGAGTATATGTGCTTCCTTTGGCATTATTGTAAAACTAAAAATAGTTATTCCCAAAAATAATGGTTACAGTCAGAATAAAAAATCACTGAGGTGTGTAAAAAGCAGTGTGTCTCAAGCAATGCAAAGCTGTACAGAGCTAACTAGTTTATGTCTATAGTCAAGAAGAGAACCTGCTACAGATTCTGCAATAGGATTATGACCATGTGAGTTATTTTGATGTGTTCATATTTTGTAATTCTTAAATTTTGTTTCTTGAAAATTGTGTTGCTTTACCCTATTGCAGAAGGACAAACCAAGACATATGCTACACAGTCTTCAGATGAAGCCTATTTACGTGTTTTTGAAAGGTGTCATGATTTGGACAATTCAGCAACTCTCCACACCCTGATAGATTTGGTAGCAAATGCCTGTGGCCTGTTAACTCCAGCAGATCATTTGTGAACAAGACTATGTCAGGACAAGCTGTGAGAGCAACTATTCATGCTTACAGGGATGCTGATTTTTACTAGTTTTTATAAATTGCAATTCAAACTAACAACCCACATTAATTTTTCTTGTAAATATTTGCCATCTGTGACTTATATAATGGCTTAATCCATATTTGGATATATTTTTAGGCTTCTACCAACTTACACATGCTCACTTACCATACTGCAATAAAATAAGCATTTAAAGCCAAAATTTGATGTAACAAAATGTACATTAACTATCAAATTATTTCAAAGGATGATGTCAGGTATTCCTAAATTGTGTGTGTGTGTGTGTGTGTGTGTGTGTGTGTGTGTGTGTGTGTGTGTGTGTGTATGTGTGTGTATGTGTGTGTCTTTGAATATACACATAGTTGTTTGCTGGTTTTATTTAGTATAATGTGTATTTTTGGCTTTCTGAGAAATTTTACCCTTGAAAATGAGGTGAGAATTGCCCTTTCTTTTATATTCTAAAATAATTTTTGTAAAGTTGGTATTCTGTACTTCTTAAATATTTGCTAGAACTTATCAGTAAAATCATCTGGTCTTGATTTTTTTTACTTTTAGATTTATAACTACAAATTCAATTTTTTTAATAAATAGGTATATTTTTTGTTACCTATTTCTTTTTCAGTCAGCTTTGCAGGTTGTATTATTTAAATAATTTTTTAACTCATTTAAGGAATTTAATTTATGGGCATATAATTGTTTGTTATAATCCCTTATTACCCTTTAAGAGTCTTTAACAAATATAGTAATGTCCACTCTCATTCTTGAAGTTGATAAGTTAGATATTTCTTCTCTCTCTGTCCCTAACTCCACACCCATATCTGAAGTTTATCAGGTTTGGGTTTTATTTTCTTTTTAAGTATTTTGATTGTGATTTCATTAGTTCTAAAAAGATTTTTTGAAGTATAAGCCACACATTATACTTTTTACCCATTTAAAGTATAAAACTCAGTAGTGTTTGGTATATTCAGAGACATGTGCAAAAATCAGCACAGTTAACTTTAGACATTTCGTTACTGATGCGATGGGAATGTCCTTCTTTCACAGTTCTGTTCTGCCTCCCTCTTTTCTGGCACTATTGTTATATGTATTGAATCTATGAATGTTACAAACTCACCAATGCATTGTTACAATTAGGAATTTTATAATGGTATGACTTTTAAAGAATTTGAAAGTAAAGAACAAGTATATATTTATAGATTTTGTTATGATAACCTCTTCATTTTATAATTTGTAGTCATCTTCCTCTGTTCTTGGACATTCAAGTTTTCATCTGGAGAATTTCATAAGCCCAATACAGCTTTGTTCCTACTCACCTTCTTGGTGCTGTTAATGGAAAATGTATTACATTTCTATATGTTATACATTCAACAACACATTATTTTAATTTTGTTTTATACCATTGCTTTTTAAATCAGTTAAGAGAGAAGAAAAAGTACTATGTGTGTATACATATACATATATATATATACTATGTGTGTATACATATACATTACATATATATATGTATATGTATATATATGTAATGTATATGTACATATATGTGTGTGTGGATATATATATATATATATATATATATGTATATGTATATATATAGAGAGAGAGAGAAAGAGAGAGAGTAGGTTTTTGGCAGAACAACCGATATTCTCAAACTTTTAATTATTATGTCAAAACTAAGTTGGTAGTTTTAAACATGTTTGTATTTAAAACTAGCTAGCCTTTCTTATTTGTTTGATTCTATTTTTAATCATTTTCTTTCTTCTCTGTGTTTAAACAGGCATTATTTCCTATGTCCTTTCATTTTTTCTATTGCCCGTGTGTTAGTCATTTCTCCTGTGCTTTAAAATGTGCATCTAAAATTGATCTGAGCCCCTTTTGAAAAATATTATATGGCTTCATGTGTAAGGCAATATGTTTCCAATTTCTTTGTCTCTTCTTTTGTGGAATCATCTTCATACATTCCACTTTGATATATTCCATAAACATATGATGCATGGTTACTATTGTTATATTGCTTTAAACACTCAGTCATCTTTAAAAAGTTAATAATAACAGAAACTAATTTGTTTACCTCTAGTTATGCCATTTAAATGCTCTATATTTCTTTATGTATTTCTAAGTTTCCGACCTATATCAGAATCTCCATGCAAAAAACTTTCTGAATATTCCTTGTAGAATAGATTGGGTTGGCTGCAGTGAATTTTTTGTTTTTGATTGATAAATTATATTTCATTTTTACTTCATATTTTTAGTCTTTGTTCTTTTCTAATATATATTTAAAAAAATTGAAGTATAATTAACAAAAATTATATATATATTTAGTGTACAAGATGATGTTTCGATGTATGTATATATTGTGAAATACTATAATCAAACAAATCAACATATCTATTACCTTACATTGTTATCTCTTTTTTTTTTTTCCTTTGGTGAGAACATTTAAAATCTATTGTCTTAGCAATTTTCAGGCATATAATACAATCTTATTAATTATAGTCACTTTCAATTTCTCTAGTGACAGCTTATGTTTATTTCTAACTTTGACTTCTGATCTTTTCTTTGTTTTTGTCTCCAGAGAGCCTGTTCTTGCAAGTTTCCCAGCTGTATGATGCTGTTGTTTTTACTTAACCCTTGTGTGGCAGGGGGAATGTGGGAAAAGGGTATTTTTTCATGTTCTAGGTAACCTCAGTTTCAAGAAGGAACTGTGAATCCTGGACCCTGCCCTGAACAGAGTGCTGTGCGTGGACTGCTTTCCTTCCTTGCTTACATTGGGAGTTTCTAGTTTCCCTCTCCTTGCTTTCCACACCTATTTCCCTTCCTCACTTCAGTGAGTTTCCATTAGTGCTCTCATGCTACAGGTTTTTTGTTTCTTGTTTGTTTTTACCAACTCCCTGCAAATTGGGTTTTGTTTTCACTGTATAGAAGATCAGGGAGATGAATCTAGGTGTTTTGAGAGGGCTGGTAGTGTTCTCTTGCTACCTGCACAAGGGAGACTGTGGACATTCCTATTTTTTTTTCTTTTCTTTTTCCTTTTCCTTTTCTTTCTTTTTTTTAATGACAGAGTCTTGTACCGTCACCTGGGCTGGAGTGCAGTGGCACAATCTCGGCTCACTGCAACCTCCACCTTGCAGGTTTAAATGATTCTCCTGCCTCAGCCTACTGAGTAGCTGGGATTACAGGCGCTGGCCACCATGCCTGGCTAATTTTTTGTATTTTCAGTAGAGATGGGGTTTCACTACATTGGCAAGACTGGTCTTGAACCCCTGACCTTGTGAGCCTCCCAAAGCGCCTGATTACAGGCATGAGCCACTATGCCCAGCCAAACGCTCCTATTTCTGCAACCTCTGGGACTCCTGCAAACACACACACAGCCTTTAGCCATTCATAAATATTCTCCACTAGACAGTACTGAGTTTGCTGATTCCTGTCCCAGGTAAGCAATTGATCTAGTCCTGTTTCTCCCTGTAGACATGTCTCTTTCTCTAGAACTGTGGATAGTTGTTTTCCCTCGGACCTTAGTTCTAGAATGCTTTCAAGAAAATTTAATTTTCAATGTATCTAGTTTTTCTCTAGATTTAAGCATTGAAGTCAGCCCTATCTGGCTCTCCACAACTCCAGGAAAACACTGGAACTTACATAAATGTTTAGGAAGAAAAACAAGTGCCTAAGAAACTACCAAGTGTGCTATCACTTGTGATTTTGAGATGGAGAGAGTGAGACAGAATATAGACAATGTTATATTCAAATTATACATATAGACTAGATAAATCATGAAAAGATGCAAAAGAAAACTATTTTTAAAAAGCATGCCTGAAAGATACTCCAGAAAATGGCAAAAATATTAAGAACTGTTGAATAGAGACTGATGTAGAGTTGAGAAGTCTCTTTAATAACCTTTTATAGTTTTTTAAACTATGTGAATATCTTACTTAAACAAATAAATGGACTAGCTTTTAAAATAATATGATAAAGATGTAATAGTAGTAATGTGTTTTGCTGAAGATTATGATTTATCTAAGTACTGGCTGATAAATTAAGGCACACTATTCACTTGGGTTAATGATCAACATTGAAAATAATAAATGTAGCCAGGTGAAGTGACTCACACCTGTGATAACAGCACTTTAGGAGGCCGAGGTGGATGGATCACCTGAGGTCAGGAGTTCTAGACCAGCCTGTCCAACATGGTGAAACCCTGTTTTTGCTAAAACAAAACAAAATAAAACAAAAGCAAAAAAATTAGGTGTGGCGGCACGTGCCTGTAGTCCCAGCTCCTAGGGAGGCTGAGTCAGGAGAACCACTTGAACCTGGGAGGCAGAGGTTGCAGTGAGCTGAGATGGTGCCACTGCACTCCAGCCTGGAGAGCAAGACTCTGTCTCAATAATAGTAATAATAAATAATATATGTAAGACAGTATTTTTGTAGCAGATTAAAAAACTGTTCATATTAGAATAATTTTTGACTTTATCATCAGGTTCCCTTTTTGGCTTGCATTATTAGTTTTGCTTATAATTCATGGAAATTAAATTCACAGGAATTTAATAAAATTCATAAAATTTCATAGGAAATTTTATGCCATTTAATTTAATGAGGGATAGTTTTGATAAAACTAGAGTATTTCATAATTAACAGTACATACATAAATTGCCATATAATAAAATGTGTTTAAAGTTGAGTATATAAAGGTACTACTTTCATACTATTCCTATATTCTGTGCATAATGATGATGCATTAGTAGTCTATCATCCTTACTAATCCATATATTTAATATAAGTGAGGCTAAATTTCTTATAATCTATTATTAAGTATTAAAAAGAGAAATGTTCAAGTTTGATATTTTGAAACTAAATTTTTAAGACTTTTAAGAAAATTTGTCTACATGTTTTCATCATTTAGGTCCCACTTGCAAGTGATAACATGCAGTATTTCGTTTTCTGTTCCTTTGTTAGTTTGCTAAGGATAGTGGCCTCCAGCTCCATCCATGTCCTTGTAAAGGATAGGATCTTATTCTCTTTTACGGCTGCTTAGTGTTCCATGGTATATATGTGCAATATTTTATTTATCTAGTCTACCACTGGTGGGAATTTAGGTGGATTCCATATCTTTGCTATTGTGCATAGTGCTGTAATGAACATATGTGTGCATATGAGTTTATTGTAGAATAGTTTATATTCCTTTGGGTATATACCCAGTAATGTGATTCCTGGGTCAAATGGTTTTTCTGTCTTTTGCTTTTTGAGAAATCATCTCACCGTCTTCCACATGACTAAATTAATTTGCACTCCCACCAACAGTTTATATGTGTTCCTTTTTCTTTGCAAACTCGCCAGCACCTGTTTTTTTTATTATTATTTTTTATTTTTTAATAAAAACCATTCTGATTTGTGTGAGATGGTATCTTACTGTGGTTTTGAATATACTCTTAAGTTGCAGTTAGTTTACATACTAAGTTAAGTTGTAGTTCACTACATATAGAGGCAATTTTAGGTCAAATTCAATTGAATTTAACATAATATCAGGTGACCATTACATCTAGTAGTTACATAATGTATCTACTTTAAATCAGGTAGAGAATATAGGTCAGCATACAAAAAAAGACTAATGTGAGGAAATCCTAATTTAACTGGAAAGCAAGGAAGACATGTCAACACAGTATAGATGTTATTACTTATTCAAATGATGTTGATTTTTATCTTCCTAATTCAGAGTCTTCAGTAAGCACAACTTAAAAAAAATTGGAGAGCAATAATAAAGGTAACATTCTTCCGTTCGTATTTTATTTAACTTTTTAATATTTAATGCATTCTATTTTTGAGAGTCCTTTCTCTCACTGAAGTTTAGTACAAGTACCTGGAATCTAAATAATGTTAAACAACTTGAAACCTCTTTATTTCATTTCAAATAGTGATGCAGGTGGTTTGAGTTGTTTAGAGATTATCTAATCTCTTCTAAAGGAAATAGATTGGATTTTTAGCTGACTAAGTAACCCGAGACATTCATTACACATAGGTGTTCCATGATGAATTTTTTGAATTGTCTTACTTTTATTTCATCTTGAAAAATCACTCTTTCCAGAGGTTGTCTGGGGGCCGTATGATCTTGATTCTCTGTCATAAATCAATTTTCAGTAATGCTATTGAGAAACTTTAACACATATCATGTTCCCTAATGTATAGAAAACCTTCTCAGAAAAAGAAAATTAATTGAGAAGTATGCTACACACTGTCACAGTTGCATTGCTTAATAAGATGAGCCCCTTTCTCTGGAGAATCAGCAGCTTTTTGACATTCCCTGGGTTTATGTTACCTGAGTTAAATCTATTGCTGGAAATGAAGCATAGCAATTTTATCAAGAAAATTACATCTCAGATAAAGAAAGCTATTGTATTACATGTTGGTTTTGCTCTGTGCTACTTGATTTATATATAATTCTAATACAATATATGCCACATTTGTGCATAAGCAATGTTAGTTGATCTTTATAAGAAATCAAGCTATATGTAATGTAGAGGATCCTGGCAATATGAGTTTTCTATGAAAAATATTTTTTTTCTGTCCACATCACAAATTGAGTGATACATTTTTCTATTACATTAAATTTTCCAATAGAGGCTATGAACTGTGCACTCAAAAATAAACTATGTACAAATATAGAACCTGATTTATTTTAGCAACTGCAGCATTTTTCTTTGACAAAAAAACAAAAACCCATTCTTTCTTGTCCGAGGTAAGAAAAATTAAAATAATCAGAAAACTTAGGTATAGTATTTTATTTATTCATTTATTTTCTAGGCTGATTCAAATTATTTATATTCATAGTCAGTTTGGTTCAAAGTAACTTTAACAAGATGTTCCTTCTCTCTTCAATTATCTTTTTGCTTCTTTTCCTCCAGTTCCTAAATTTAATTTCACTGGCCTACTGGAATCTTTTTATATGGTAAAAAAGGTAGGGATGGGGATTATCTTACATGAATAAGCATTTTGGGTGGGAAATGCATGAGGGGAGAAGAAAAGACACACACACAATAACTTTAAGGGTGAACAATCTTTATCCCATGTAAATGGCAATGCAGATAAAATAAGCAAATGATATAATAAGCAAATGATATAATAATATATAATAAGCAGATTGATATAATAAGCAAATTGCAATGGACAAGAAAGAAGAGAAAAGATATTAATACTCACTAGACTATGAACGATTCACCACCAGACTGGGTCAGACACTCATCTGTACACAAATGAAGAGCGGTCTCATAAAGCTTCGGTGCAGTCTGGGACTCTAGCTCTTTTTGTAATAAGTTGTTTGGCCTGAGGCTCAGTCACAAGGACCCTTTGTGACTGGGCTCAAGGAACACAAAAAGTCAACTTGTTTTTGTGATTATCTTTGTTTTTCAATAACTAATGTATAGGAATAGGTTGAAATAGAGATTTCTCTGAAATAGCACTGGATGAACGCCTCAAGGGGCTCACACAGCATGTCCCGGTACTTGGTAACCATTGTTTGTGTGCATGTTCAATTGAGTTCAAATATAATATTTAATTTTTCCTCCATGTTAAGTTAGTGCAGATGGTCACAGATCACTTCCTATGTGTGATAAAAGCATTGTGCGATTGCTGATGCTAGTGATAGGTAAATCTTAACTATTGTTTCTTCATATGACAACTAGAATTCAGGTGCAGAGCTGAGCTCCCCATCAACCTCCTCGTGAGATATGGCTTCACATCTATTATTATTAATAGAATAGTTACTGTGAAAAGGACAAAAGGTAAGTGTTAGCAAAATGTAAAAAAAAAAACAGGAAGGCTTGTGCACTGTTGATAGAAATGTAAATTGGTGCAGCCATGATGGATAATAGTATAGAATTCTTCAAAAATTAAAAACAGAACTACCATGTGGTCTAGCAGTCTCACTTCTGGGCATATATCTAAGAGAAACAAAATCAGTATGTCAAGGAGATATCTGCGCTCTCTTGTTTATTGAAGCACTATTCACAACAGCCAAGTTACGTAACCAACCTAAGTGTGTTGATGAATGCTGAATGGATAAAGAAAATACGTTATGTGCATACATACATATGTGTATGTATACATACCACATGCCACATAATAATTTTTCTGTTAACAATGAAGAAAATAAACTATGGTGGCCCCATCAGATCATAATGAAGCTCAAAAATTCCTATCACCTAGGAACATCATAGTTGTCTTAACATCAGAGCACAACACATGACTCATGTGTTTGTGGTGAATCTGATATAAACAACCTACTGTAGGCCTATCAATCATAAAAAGCATATATCATAACAGTACATGACAATAATGATAATAATGATAGCAAATGACTATGTTACTGGTTTCTGTATTGACCATACTATAATTTTTTGTTGTTGTTTTAGAGTATTCTCCTTCTACTTAAAAACAAACAAACAAACAAAGATTAAAGGTAAAACAATCTCAGGTCCCTTGGAGGTATTCCAAAAGAACGCACTGTTAGCATGGGAGATGACAGCTCCATGCCTGTTATTGTCCCTGAAGACCTATCAGTAAGACAAGCCTTGGAGACAGAAGGCAGTGACATGGATGATCCTGACCTGTATTGGCCTGTGTGTATTTGTGTCTTAGTTTTTACCAAAAAAAAATGCGTAGAATAAGGATATAAAGAAAGAAAATATTCTTGCACAGCTGTAAAATATTTTTAAGTTAAGTGTTATTACTGAAGAGTCAAAAAGTTAAAAACTATTAGAAAACTTGTAAAGTAAAAAGTGAAAGTAAGCAAAGTTTAATTTATCCCTAAAGAAAATGTTTAAAAATAAGTTTAGTAAGATCTAACACCATAAAAACTCTAGACGAAAACCTAGGCAAAACCATTCAGGACATAGGCATAGGCAAAGACTTCATGGCTGAAACACCAAAAGCAATGCCAAAATAGATTATTGGGATCTAACTAAACTCCAGAGCTTCTGTACAGCAAAAGAAACAATCATTAGAGGGAACCAGCAACCAATAGAATGGGAAAATTTTTTGCAATATACCCATCTGACAAAGAACTAATATCCAGAATCTACAAAGAACTAAAACAGATTTACAAGAAAAAAAACAAACAAACCCATTCAAAAGTGGGCAAAGGACATGAGCAGACACTTTTCAAAAGAAGACATATATGAGGCCAACAGACATATGAAAAAATGCTCATCATCACTGATCATTAGAGAAATGCAAATCAAAACCACACTGAGATACCATCTTATGCCAGTTAGAATGACAATCATTAAAAAATCTGGAGACAACAGATGCTGGAGAGGATGTGGAGAAATAGGAACACTTTTACGCTGTTTGTGGGAATGTAAATTAGTGCAACCATTGTGGAAGACAATGTGGCGATTCCTCAAGGACCTAGAAATAGCAATTCCATTTGACCCAGCAGTCCCATTTCTGAGGATATACCCAAAGAATTATCAATTATACTATTATAAAGATATATGCACACATATGTTTACTGCAGCCCTGTTTACAATAGCAAAGACTTGGAACCAACCCAAATGTCCATAGATGATAGACTGGATAAATAAAATGTGGCACATATGCAACATGGAATACTAGGCAGCCATAAAAAATGATGAGTTCGTGTCCTTCATAGGGACATGGATGAATCTGGAAACCATCATTCTCAGCAAACTGACACAAGAATAGAAAATCAAACACTGCATGTTCTTACTCATAGGCAGATGTTGAACAATAAGAACATGTGGACACAGGGAGGGGAGTATCACACACTGTGGTCAGCTGGGGGGCTAGGGGAGGGACAGCAGGAAGTTGGAGGGGGAGGGATAACATGCGGAGAAATACCAGATATAGGTGATGGGGGGGATGAAGGTGGTAAACCACCTTGCCATGTATGTACTTATGCAACAATCTTGCATCATCTGCACATGTACCTCAGAACCTAAAGTACAATAAAAATAAATTAATTAATTTTAAAAAAGAGAGACAAAAATAAGTTTAGTATAGTCTAAATATACAATGCTTATAATGTCTATAGCATTGCACAGTAATGTTCTAGACCTTCACATTCACTTATCACTCACTCATTGACTCACTCACTCAGCTTCCAGTCCTCCAAGCTCCATTCAAGGTAAGTTGTCTATAAAAGTATACTATTTTTCTGAGCACATTGGCTCACACCTGTAATCCCAGCACTTTGGGAGGCCGAGGTGGGTGAATCCCGAAGTCAAGAGATCAAGACCATCCTGGCCAAGATGGTGAAACCCTATCTCTACTAAAAATAGAAAAATTAGCTGCATGTGGTGGCATGCACCTGTAATCCCAGCTTCCCAGGAGGCTGAGGCAGGAGAATCACTTAAATCTGGTAGGCGGAGGCTGCAGTGAGCTGAGACCCTGCAATTGTACTTCAGCCTGGGTGACAGGGTGAGACTTTGTCTAAAAAATATATGTATACATACTATTTTCATATTTTATAACTTATGTTTACTATACTTTTTGAGATACATTAATACTTACCATTGTGCTTTAATTGCCTATAGTATTTGGTATAATGATATGCTGTACAGATTAGTAGCCTAGGTGAAATAGAATATACTGCATAGCCTAGGGGTTTAGTAGGCCATAGATTTGTGTTAGTACACTTTATGATTGCTGTACAATGTTGACATTTTCCAACTATCCTTTTCTCTGAACATATCCCTGTAATTAAGTGATGTATAACTGTATATACATATACATATATTTATACATATGCAGGGGAATACTATTCAGCCTTAAAATAGAAAAGAAGAAAATACTGTCATTTGCAATAACATGGATGAACCTGGAGGATATTATGCTAAATGAAATAAAGCAGGCACAGAAAGGAGATACTACATTATCTCACTTATATGTAGAATCTGAAGAATTTAAACTCATAGAAATAGAGAGTAACATGGTAGTTGCCAGGGACTAGCAGAGGATGGTATGAGGAGGTGTTGGCCAAAGAATATAAATGTTGGACGAAGTAAATAAGTTCTGGAGATATGTTGTACAGTGTGGTGACTATAGTGAATTATAATGTATTATACTCTTGAAAACTGCTAAGAAATAGATCTTAAATGTTCTCACGACAAAAAAATAATGATTATGTGAGGCAAGGGATATGTTAATTATCTTAATTTAATTATTTCACAATGTGTACTTGCATATATCAAAACTTCATGCTGTATACTGTAAATATATACAAATTTTGTTTCTTAATTATAACAATAGAGTTAGGGTGGAAAAGAAATTAAAAATGTACATACTAAAATAAAAATTAAATTAATGGTTAAATAGCATATTAATCATAGCTTAAAAGAGAATTGCCCACTTGGAAGAGAGACCATAATAATTACTCAGTATATAACTCAAGTACTTAGGTCTGTGGCCTTCTAGTTATTAAAGAAGATTGGTGCATCTGGCCATTTTTAGGATAATAGAGCTATGTACTATGCAGGTACACTGCTCTATGATAGTAAAAACATTATATGAATGAAGAATGTCTTTCTAGAGACAAACTATTTTTATATAAACATAAAATGTATATCATCTAATAATACACACTTGCACACTTCTTAATAAAACAAGGTTTTCAGTAGCATTCCTCCCCCATGCCACCTCTTCTTGGGACAATTGAGGTGCTTCGTGGCTAGAATAATAAGAGAAGCAGCTTTTAAAAAGGGACCTTCAATTATGCCATAATTCTGATTTTCTTCCATTGTTTTTTTATTATATATGTCAGTTTACTCTTACAGAGATAATTGGAAGTTTTAACATCACTGCAACAACATTTCAGGGAGACTGTGAGTTAAAGTATGCAAAAAGGAGATTAAGAGCCATAGAAAACATATAATGTTTTGAAGTTACATATGTTTGTCTGAGTTTCCAGGAGAAGAGAAGTGTAATAATGAAGATGAGAGCATATTTAACCAGATAATAGATGAAAATGCTCCTTTTTGGCTGGAGTGCTGTGGCGTGATCTCAGCTCACTGCAACCTCCAGCTCCCTGGTTCAAGTGATTCTCCTACCTCAGCCTCCCAAGTAGCTGGGACTACAGGCATGCACCACCATGCCCTGCTAATTTTTGTATTTCTAGTAGAGATGGGGTTTCATCATGATGGCCAGGATGGTCTTGATCTCATGACCTTGTGATCCACCCACCTCAGCCTCCCAATGTGCTGGGATTACAGGCATGAACCACTGTGTCTGGTCTAATAGATGAAAATATTCTAGAACTACAAAACAAATGAAACCACACAGAGAAGATTCGCACCCCATATATGCTCAAATTATTCAACCAAAGACTAATAATCTATGTGCTGCTCTGAAGGGAATTTTCAGATGTTATTAAGATTCCAATTCACTTGCCCTTAAAATAGGGAGATTATCCTGGGCGAATACAACCAAATCAGTAAACTGACTAATAGGAAATGGATTTTTCCTGGCAAGATAAATTTTAAAAAGTGAGACAAATTTGATGAGAGGAAGATCCTCCACTGCTGGCTTTGATGATGGAAGGCATATAGCAAGGAACGTGTGGGATCTCTACTAGCTGAAGCAGTGAGGGAATGTATTCTCTTCCGGGGTTCCCAGGGGGGTGCAGTTTGGAAGGCAAGAACTTCCCAGCACCATACCTTCCCCTCCTTCTGCATCCGGGAGGTTAGAGGTCTTTGTTTGACTTTCACGCCGGCAGGAAGACAGACTTCGCCAGAAGATCCACGCCCAGAAATGGAGATCAATCTCTCCAGTGGAAGTTTGAAGGAACTCATCTCATAGTACAAAAAAGCTTGAATAGGGTGGAATTAACTCCCCGGTTAAATTCCCCTGCTCCTTGGCCTACACAGACTCAATCTTTCTGGATCCCCTCTCAGCGTGAGAGCTGTTTTTCTCTCCTCTCACTCAGTGTGAGAGCTATTATTCACTTCTCTCTCTCTCCCTCTCACTCCTCTCTGTCTCTCTCTCCTTCTCTCCCCAAAATAAATCACTTTTCTATAAAACTTTTTGGGTCCCATATTTACTCTAAGGAGCTCACCATCGCGGGTGGGATCCACTCCCCCATTCTTGGGCAAGTGTGAGACCCAAGAACCTCAGGCACACCTGACCAGGGAGGGAGTGGGACCGTCGTCCTCGGGTAATGCAGCTTTCATCTGACAACCAGCAAGGAAACAGGCACATTAGGTATTAAAATTTCAAGAAACTCAGTTTGTCAACAACCTGAGTAAATCTGGACTTTAATTCCCAGAGGCTGCAGATGGGAACTCAGCCTGAATAACTTCTTGATTTCTCTTTAAGCAGACCCGGAGCAGAGAACCCAGTCATGCAATGCCTGGACTTTTGACCCAGAGAAACTGGGAGCTAATAAATTTGTGTTGTTTTAAGCTGGCAAATTTGTGTTAATGTATTATGCATCAATAGAAAATAAATACATTGTACCAGCTTACATTATAGGGTGACTTAAATATCAAAGATAAAAAATGACCTCCAAAGCTGGCAGACACAAGAAGTGTGTAGGTAACATTGACAATAGACTCCTTATCAATGACAAAGGAAGTCTGAAAAGAGTAAAATGACATTTTGAAATTGCCCCTCAAAAATAATTTGAAATCTAGAATTTTGTATAGAACACGACTCTCTTACAAGAATGAAATCATGCCAAAAAGAAGTAAACAAACATCTCCAGTTAAACTCAGAGCGCATTTTTGGTCAACAACTTTCAATTATGTAACTTTAAAAGTACATTCTTGAAGGTTAATAATCCCAGCAATGTGATCTTAAATTAAATTTAAAAAATTAATTTAATTTTAAAAATTAAAAAAAGACCAATAAATTGATAAACATAAAGTTAAATCTAAACATGGATGTGTTAAGATCATTTCAACCAAATAATGTTTAATTTATAGGATAAAAAGAGCAGAACTAAACTGAACAACTAGCCACGTGTTCCTGGGAAGGGATTAGCAAAGGCAAAGCTCTTAAGGGAAAGGCAGAGAAAGAGAGAGAGAGAATGAAAATAGGCAATCTTTACTGAATGTCTAGTATGTACCAGATACTATGCATACTTTTTACACATTTTATTAAATACTCAAAATAGCCCTATAAACAATACTATTATTATATTATTCTCATTTTTAAAAAGACAGCAAAAAAACAAAACCATTTTTCAAGTTTACCCAATAAATGAATGACAGAGCTGGAATTCAGAATTGGGCAGTTGGATCACAAACACTGCTTTTGATACTTAAACATTGTGACATTTTAGAATGACATTAATATATAACTCAAAACCTTACATAAGAACTTTTTTTTTTGTAATTGGAAGAGAATAAAAAAACATTCTAAGTGGAAGTATTGAAAGAAAGAAACAGCAATACCTTTTTTAAAATTAAGTATAACTAAATCAGCCATTTAATTTTTTTTTTTTTTTTTTTT
>PVKP010030009.1:0-28367 GCA_004027715.1 Plecturocebus donacophilus | reverse complement strand
ATCAAAAGAGACAAAGAAGGACATTACATAATAGTAAAAGGATCAATGCAACAAGAAGAACTAAGGATCCTAAATATATACACACCCAATACAGGAGCACCCAGATACATAAAGCAAGTTCTTAATGACCTACAAAGAGTCTTAGACTCCCACACAATAATAGTGGGAGACTTTAACAATTCACTGTCAATATTACACAGATCAACGAGACAGAAAATTAACAAGGATATCCAGGAACTGAACTCAGACCTGGACCAAGCAAACGTAATAGACACTTACAGAACTCTTCCCCCAGATCCACAGAATATACATTCTTCTCAGCACCACATCACACCTACTCTAAAATTGACCACATAATTGGAAGTAAATAACTCCTCAGTAAATGCAGCAGAATGGAAATCATAACAGTCTCTCAGACCACAGGGCAATCAAATTAGAACTCAGAATTCAGAAACTAACTCAGAACTGCACAACTTCATGGAAACTGAAAAACTGGCTCTTGAATGTTGACTGGATAAACAATGAAATGAAGGCAGAAATAAAGATGTTCTTTGAAACCAATGAGAATGAAAACACAATGTACCTGAATCTCTGGAACACATTTAAAGCACTGTATAGGGGAAAATTTATAGCAGTAAATGCCCACATGAGAAGCAAGGAAAGATCTAAATCGACACCCTATCATCAAAATTGAAAGAGCTAGAGGAGCAAGACCAAAAAAACTCAAAACCTAGCAGAAGACAAGAAATAACTAAGATCAGAGCAGAACTGAAGGAGATAGAGACACCAAGAAAACCTTCAAAAAAATCAATAAATCCAGGAACTGGTTTTTTGAAAAAGATCAACAAAATAGACCACTAGCCAGATTAATAGAAAAGAGAGAATAATCAAATAGATGCAATAAAAAATGACAAAGGGGATATCACCACAGATTCCACAGAAAGACAAACCACCATCAGAGATTACTACAGACAACTCTATGCACATAAATCAGTCAACCTGGAAGAAATGGATAAATTCCTGGACACCTGCACTCTCCCAAGCCTAAACCAGGGAGAAGTCCAAACCCTGAATAGACCAATAACAAGGGCTGAAGTTGAGGCAGCAATTAATAGCCTACTCAGCTAAAAAAGGCCAGGTCCAGATGAGTTCACAGCCAAATTCTACCAGACATACAAAGAGGAGCTGGTATCACTCCTTCTGAAACTATTCCAAACAATCCAAAAAGAGGGAATCCTTCCCAAATCATTTTATGAGACCAACATCATTCTGATACCAAAACCTGGCAGAGACTCAACAAGAAAAGAAAACTTCAGGCCAATATCCATGGTGAACATAGATGCAAAAATCTTCAATAAAATACTGGCAAATCGATTGCAACAGCACATCAAAAGCTTATCCACCATGATCAAGTAGGATTCATCCCGGGGATGCAAGGCTGGTTCAACATACGCAAGTCTATAAATGTAATTCACCACATAAACAGAAGCAAAGACAAAAACCACATGATTATCTCAATTGATGCAGAGAAGGTCTTCAACAAAATTAAACAGCCCTTTATGCTAAAAACTCTCAATAAACTAGGTATCAACGGAACATATCTCAAAATAATAAAAGGTATTTATGACAAACCAACAGGCAATATCATACTGAATGGACAAAAACTGGAAGCATTCCCTTTGAAATCTGGCACTAGACAAGGATGCCCTCTCTCACCACTCCTATTCAATATAGTATTGGAAGTTCTAGCCAGAGCAATCAGGCAAGAAAAAGAAATAAAAGGTATTCAATTAGGAAAGGAGGAAGTCAAATTGTCTCTATTTGCAGATGACATGGTTATGTATTTAGAAGACCCTATCGTCTCAGTCCAAAATCTCCTGAAATTGATAAGCAACTTCAGCAAAGTCTCAGGATACAAAATCAATGTGCAAAAATCACAAGCATTCCTATACACCAATAACAGACTTAAAGAGAGCCAAATCAGGAACGAACTGCCATTCACAATTGCTACAAAGAGAATACAATACCTAGGAGTACAACTAACAAAGGATGTAAAGGACCTCTTCAAGGAGAACTATAAACAACTGCTCAACAAATAAGAGAGGACACAAACAGATGGAGAAAGAGTCCATGTTCATCGTTAGGAAGAATCAATATTGTCAAAATGGCCATATTGCCCAAAGTAATTTACATATTTCGATGCTATCCCCATCAAGCTACCAATGACCTTCTTCACAGAACTGGAAAAAACCACCTTAAACCTCATATGGAACCAAAAGAGAGCCCGCATAGCCAAGTCAATTCTAAGCAAAAAGAACAAAGCTGGAGGCGTCATGCTACCTGACTTCAAACTATACTACAAGGCTACAGTAATCAAAACAGCATGCTACTGGTACCAAAACAGAGATACAGATCAATGGAACAGAAAAGAGGCCTTGGAGGCAATGCCACACACATCTACAACCATCTGATCTTTGACAAACCTGACAAAAACAAGCAATGGGGAAAGGATTCCCTGTTTAATAAATGGTGTTGGGAAAACTGGCTAGCCATGTGCAGAAAGCAGAAACCGGACCCCTTCCTGACACCTTACACTAAAATTAAGTCCAGATGGATTAAAGACTTAAACATAAGACCTAACACCATAAAAACCCTAGAAGGAAACCTAGACAAAACCATTCAGGGCATAGCATAGGCAAGGACTTCATGACTAAAACACCAAAAACATTGGCAACAAAAGCCAAAATAGACAAATGGGATCCAATTAAACTCCAAGCTTCTGCACGGCAAAAGAAACAATCTTTAGACTGAACTGGCAACCAAAAGAATAGGAAAAAAATTTTGTAATCTACCCATCTGACAAAGGACTTATATCCAGAATCTACAAGGAACTAAAACAGATTTACAAGAAAAAAACAAACAAGCCCATTCACAAGTGGGTGAAGGATATGAACAGACACTTTACAAAAGAAGACATACATGAGGCCAACAAACATATGAAAATATGCTCATCATCACTGGTCATGAGAGAAATGCAAATCAAAACTACACTGAGATACCATCTCATGCCAGTTAGAATGGTGATCATTAAAAAATCTGGAGACAACGGATGCTGGAGAGGATGTGGAGAAATAGGAACACTTTTACACTGTTGGCAGGAGTGTAAATTAGTTCAACCATTGTGGAAGACAGTGTGGCAATTCCTCAAGGACCTAGAAATAGAAATTCCATTTTACCCAGTAATCTCATTACTGGGTATATATCTAAAGGATTATAAATCATTCTATTTTAAAGATATATGCACATGTATGTTCATTGCAGCACTGTTTACAATAGCAAAGACTTGGAACCAACCCAAATGCCCACCAATGATAGACTGGACAGGGAAAATGTGGCACATATACACCATGGAATACTATGCAGCCATCAAAAACGATGAGTTTGTGTCCTTTGTAGGGACTTGGATGAACCTGGAAACCATCATTCCAGCAAACTGACACAAGAACAGAAAATCAAACACCACATGTACTCACTCATAGGTGGGTGTTGAACAATGAGAACACATGGACACAGGGAGGGGAGCACTATACGCTGGGTTCTGTTGTGGGGGACTAGAGGAGGGACAGTGGTGGGTAGGAAGGTGGGGAGGGATAACATGGGGAGTAATGCCAAATATAGGTGATGGGGATGGAGGCAGCAAGCCACGTTGCCATGTATGTACTTATGCAACAATCCCACATGTTCTTCACATGTATCCCAGAACCTAAAGTGCAATAATATATATATGTATATATGTGTATATATGTATATATATGTATGTGTATATATGTATATATATATGTGTGTGTATATATATGCATATATATAAAAGAGTAATACCATTAAGAGCGTACTTGTACACATCTTTTTGTGCAGAAATATATACATTTCTGTGGCAGTAACTAGGAGAGCATTATTGGTTTATACACTGTGCATATATTCAACTTTACTAGATACTGCCAAATATTTTTTCAAAGTTGTTGAACACATTTATACTCCCACCAATAGTGACAAGTGTTTCATTATATTCTCCTTGTCAATAACCTGACAACACTTCAATCCCATTTGGTAATGCTAATTTTTGTGATTTTAGCCATTTTGGTAGGTGTACAGAAGTGCATTCTGATGGATTTAAGTTTTTATTTTCTTAATAATAAAATTAAGTACTTTTTATATATTTATGGCCAGTTAGATCTTCTTTGATGAGGATCCTGTTCATTAGTTTTGCCTGTATTTCTGTTGAGTTCCCTGTAATTATTTTATTAATTTGTAGAAGCTTTTATATACGATAGGAATCTTTTGTTGATATATGTGATTGCACATATCTTCTACTTATGGCTTACCTTTATTCTCTTTCAATAGTGTCTTCTGATGAATAGGCTCTATTTATATAGGCCCTATAAGTAAAATAGGTTCTATTTATATGTAATCTGTCAATCATTTTCTTTATGGTTTGTGTTTATCAGTACTGTTTAAGAAAGCTTTTCATATCCTATGGTCATGAAGATATTAATCTATGTCGTATTTCAGAATTTTATATTTTTACCTTTCACACTTAGATCTACAATCTACCTGGTATTAATTGTTCTGTATAATGTGAGCTAGGGACCAAGTTTAATATTTTTCTATAATAATATCAAACTGATTGATAATTTTTTATTTAAAAGAATATATTTTCTCACTTTGAAATCCCACACTTTTATATATGGGTCAGTTTCTGGACTCTTGTTTCATTTGTCTACTTATTCATTCTTGTGCCAAGATCATACTATCTTGATAATGTAGCTTTGTGAGTCTTGATATTTAATAGATCTAGTAGTGTAACATTGCTTTCATTCTCCAGGGTACCTATAGCTTAATTTGCCCATTTTCATTTTCATGAAGATGTTATAATCAGCTTGTCAAATTCCACCAAAAGAAAAAAAATCAAGCAGGATTTAATAGGATATAATTTAATGTATTAATATTTATATAATATATAATAATATTATATAATCCTTTAATATAATAAGATATCTTTATAATATCAAACTCTCCAATTCATAAACATAAATTGGGAAGTTTATGATATATGTAGGTATTTTCAAAAGATTTTATTGGATTTATTTTGAAACAGTTCATATTTTTCATGCCTTTTTATAAGATCTCATTCTTTAAATTCATCTTTTGAATGGCATTTTGGTGGTAATGGCAAAACTAATTTATTTTTGTATACTGACCTTATATTCAGTGACCTTGAGAAATATATTTATTAAACTATATAAATATATTTATATAGTTTATATTTTGACAAATATATTTTATAAATATATTTGTCAAAATATATTTATTAAACTATAATCATAGATTCTTTTGGATTTTCTATGTACATAATCATGATGCTTGCAAATAATGCCAGCTTAATTTCTTACTTTCTATTTCCTATCTCTCATATTATTTTCCTGCTTTTTGCACCAGATAAAACTACTGGTACAATGTTGAACAGAAATAATAGTAGTCGTATCATTTTGTTCGCAGCCTAAAGAGAAAGCATTTAATTTCTCACTAACCAATATGTTTGCTATGGGTTTGTTTTTGTAGGTAAACTTTATCATATTAGGAGACTTCATTTTTTTTTTGTATTTTACTAAGAGTTTGAAATTATAAATAGACATTCTATTTCATCAAATGTTTTTTTCTGCATATATGGAAATGATCAGATCATCTTTCTCATTTTTCTGTTAGCATATTACATTAAGTGACTTTCAAATGTCAAATGAACCTTGCAGTCCTGAAATAATACCCAGCTTGGTCTTGGGTATTATCATATTTATGTATTTCTGGTTTTGGTTTTGCAATATCTTACTAGAAATGTTACATCTATATTTATTTTAAAAGATTGTTCTGTAATTGTCACTTCTTGTAATGTTCTTGACAGGATTTAGTATGAAAGTTAACTGCTTTCATGAAATGAGTTGAGAAATGTCACCACTTTTTCTATTCTCTGGAAAATTTTTGTCTAAAACATTATTTATTTCTCAAATGTCTCACAGAATTCAACCATGAATACATTTGGCCTTGGAGTTTTCACTGTAGGAAGACTGTTATTTATGAATTTAATTACTTTAATAAATTTAATATTATTCTTCTTGAGTAGGTGATAACTGTTTTTCTAGGAATTTGTCTACTTCACTTAAATTTTCAAGTGTATTGGTTAAAATGACTTCAGAACATCTTATTATCTTTTTAATGTCCATAAGATGTGTAGCAACATCCCCTTTCATGTTTCTGATATTGACAACTAGACTTTCCTTAATTTTTTTTTGTCAGTCTTGACATGGATTTATCAATTTTATCATTCTTTTCAAGAAACCAAGTTATCTATTTTGTTCTGCTGTAACAGAATACCACAGACTGGGTAACTTCTAATGAGCAGAAATGTATTGATTCACAGTTCTGGAGGCTGGGAAATCCAATATCAAGGTGCAGGCATCTGACATGGTCCTTCTTGCTGTGTCTTCACATGGCAGAGAAGAGGAGAAAATGTCTATGCATGAAAGCCCCTGTGTGAAGCTATGGCCTAATAATCTTTTAAAGCTTACATCTTTTAATACTATTACAATGGCAATTAAATTTCAACATGAGTTTTGCAGGAAGCAAACATTCAAACCATGGCATTCCACCCCTGACCCCCAAAACTCAGGTCCTTCTCACATACAAAATACATTTATTCCATCCCAAGGTCCAAAAATCTTAAGTCATTGCATCACCAACTCATAAGTTCAAAATTCAGAGTCTCATATAAATCAGATATGCATGAGACTCAGGGTACAATTTATCCTAAGGCAAATTCCCCTGCAGCTGTGAGGCTGGAAAATAAATTACCTACTTCTAAAGCACAATAGTGGAACGAGCCTAGGATAGACATTCCCATTCCAATATAGATATCTAAGCAAAAAAAAAAAAAAAAAAAAAGCTTTGGGGAGAGAGTAACTGATCCCAAGTAAGTTCCAAACCCACAGGGTGCACAACATTAAGTCTTAAGGCTCCAGAATTATTTTCCTTGACTCCATGTCCCACCTTCTGGACACACTGAAGCAGAGGCTGGGCCCCAAAGGCCTCAAATACCTTTCCCCACCCAAGGCTGTGTCAGACTCAGCCCACAGAGCAGCTCTCACCAGTTGTAGTCTAATACCTAATCATCTTTTAAAGGCCCCACCTCTTAACACTGTTACAATGGCAATTAAACTTCAACATGAGTTTTGAAGGAGGCAAACATTTACACAATAGCCTAAGTTTGACATTAGTAATAACCTCTAATATACATTGATTTCCTTTTCCTACTTCTTCTTTTGTTATATAACAACCATTTTATTATCATCACAGATTATCTGGGTCAGGAATTCAGAGAGGGCACAATGGGGATGGCATCTCTGCTGCACAATGTATGGAGTTCCGCTCGGAAGATTCAAAGGATGAAGTAATTTGAAGGCTGTTGCACTCAGTAGTATGGAAATTGATGCATGTATGCTGTCACTGGGACCCCTAGTACGGCTGTCAGTTGTATCACCTACATATGGCCTCTTAAAGTAGCTAGTTTGGACTTCCTTGCAGTGTGGCAACTGGATATCAAGAGCAAGTGCCTCAAAGAGTTACATAGAAACTATTACCTTAAAAAATAGAAACAGCTTTATGAAGCTATAATTGACATACCAAACAGTTGATCCATTTAAAGTACACAAATTTAATGATCTGTAGTGTAGTCACAGAGTTGTGCAACCATCACAATTAATTTTTGAACATTTTTACCTCTGCAGATAAAGAAAATAATTCCCCATTTTCCCCTAATGCTCCCAGCCCTAGGAGACAACTAATCTTTCTGTATAAATTTGCCTATTCTAGACATTTCATAAAAACAAAATCATAAAATATTTGGTCTTTTAAGTGTGATTTCTTTCACTTAGAATAATTTTCTTTAAGATCTATTCATGTTATAGTATATATCAGTACTTAATTTCCTGTTATGGCCATGATATTTATGATATTTCATTATAATTTTATTTATTCATTGATCAGTTGATGGGCATTTGAGTTGTTTCCAATTTGGGGCTATTTTGAATTATGTTAGTTTGAACAATACTAGCAGGCTTGTGTGGACTGTTTGCAATTCTCTTGAGTGTATACCTAGGAGTGGAATTGAAGGGCCATATGGCAACTTTATGTGTAATCTTTGAGGAAGTGCACACCATTTTCTAAAGTGGTTACACCATTTTATTTCTGAACCCTCCATTTTACTCCATTGGTCTGTATGTTTATCCTTACATCAATATCACACCGTCTTGATTATTATAACTTTGTTTCAGTTTGGAAATCAGTAAATATGAGTCTTCCAACTTTGCTCCCAGTGTACTGTTCAATTTCCACATATTTGAGAATTTCCCAAATTTCTTTCTGTTACTGATTTCTAATTACACTCCATTATGACTAAAGAACTTATATTGTATGTTTTAAACTCTTTTAAATGTATTGACATTTGCTTTACAGCCTAGCATGTGGTCTATCCTGAAGAACAGTCTGTGTGCACCTGAGAAGAATGTGTATTCAGTTGTTGGGTGGAGTGTCCTATAGATGACTGTTTAAATCTAGTTGGTTTGCAGTGTGTTTCAAAACCTCTATTTTCCTACTGGTTCATTGGTTTTCTATTTTATTAATTTTTGCTACTTTCTGTGATTATTTCTGCCCTACTTTTATGTTTGCTTTTCGAAATTTCTTAACATGCATGTTTCAAAAAGTGTTTCTCAAGTTATTTTTATTATTGCCCCCTAAGAAACTCTTTAGACATGCTTTTTGTAAATTGGCTTCCTTTTCAAATTTAAATATTAGGATATATATGTTTATATACTGTACCTCTGCCTGTGCTTCATGTATGAAAAGAATGAGACTTTTTTCACTAATATTTGTCCCCTGGATGAAATTATACCCATTGAAAATGCATGTCTTAGGTCACTTATTTTTAACCAATCTTCTTTTATAATATATGTATTTAAAACAATAAACTTTTTCTTTTCTTTTTTTTTTTTTTTTGATAGAATCTCACTTTGTTGCCCAGGCTGGAGTGCAGTGGTGTGATCTCAGCTCACCTCAACCTCTGCCTCCTGGGTTCAAGTGATTCTACTGCCTCAGCTTCCTGAGCAGCTGGGATTACAGGCTCCCACCACCACACCTAGCTGATTTTTGTATTTTTTAGTAAAGACGGGGTTTTGCTTTGTTGGTTATGCTAGTCTTGAACTCCTGACCTTAGGGGATCCACCCACCTCAGCCTCCCAAAGTGCTGAGATTACAGGTGTAATAAACTTTCTTCTAAACATAACTTTAGGTAGGTGCATTTCACAATTTTTAAAACACCTATTTTAATCACTATTTAGTCAAAGTATTTTCTAATTTCTACTGTAATTTCTTCTTTATCAATTTGTTAGAAGTGTGTTACCCAATTTTCAAGTATAAAGGGTTTTTCTATCTTTATTCTTCTTGTTGATTTTTAACCTAATTCCACCATTTCCAAAAAACATACTCTTCATTATTCTAATCATCTAGAAGTTTTTGAAACTTGCTTTGTGGCCCAGCATGTGATCAGTTTTTAATATTTCCCCCTGTTCATTGAAAACAAGTTGTTGGGTACAATTTATAATTTTTCTATGTATGTCAATTAGCTCACGTTTGTTAAATATATGCTCAAATTTATTATATACTTATTAACCATTAGTGTTCTTGTACTAGCAATTATTGAAAGAAGTGTGTTAAATTTTCCCTCTAAGATTGTTACTTTTTCTACTTCCATCAATTTTTGTTTCACATATCTTGAAGCTAAATTATTGAATACATACTAATGTAGAATTGTTCTGTGTTTTAGGTGGAGTGATACCTTTATGTTCTTCCTATCTACAGTATTTCTAACCTAGGTGTTTACTTTACTATGTATTATCATAATAATACAAGCCTTCTTCAGTTAGTGGATAAGAGGTATATTTTTTTCCATCTCTTTACTTTCATTGTTTACATAAACTCAATGTAGCTAGATGTTGTTGCTCTATATAGCCTATTTTATCCAGTTTTATCTTTGATTTTTAAATGAAGTATTACTGATATATCTGGTTTTCAGTATACAATTTTAATACTTGTTTTCTGCTTGTTGCATTTGTTCTGTGTCCCATTTTCACTCCTTCTTGCTTTCATTGAAATAATTTATTATTATTTTTTCTTCTCATGTCATATGATTATATTTACTATTTTATTCCATATTGTCTTAAAGACTATAATATGCATCACTAACTTATTCAACTCTACTATAATTTACCACTTCCCACACAATGAAAGGAACTTAAAACTTTTTATGTTCGTTTACTCTCTCCCATCTTTGAGTTATTGTTTATCTCTATTGTGACAGATATCTTAAATGGCCAAAGATATTATTTTATTGTTTTAATTAATCATTACTTTTTTAGATTTGTCCATGTATTTACACTCTTCATTTTTCTTTATTCTTTCTTACATCTCTCTGTTCCATTCTAAAATAATTTTCCTTTTCCTTTTGTGTTTTCTTTACTTCAGGTATGCTGATAAAGAATTCTCTCATTCTTATTATTTTAATATGTCTTTATTTTGGCTTCATTTTATAACAGCTTAAGACATAATTGATAAAAAAAGCTGAACATGTTCAGTTTATATTGTGCAATTTGATAAGTTTTGACTTATATAATACACATGTGAAACTATACTTTAATCAAGAAAGTGAATCTATCAATCTCAGGTTTTCTTGAGCCTCATTGTAATCTCTCCCTCCTGTACCTCCCAAGCAACAATTAATCTGTCTCTGTCACAATAGTTTACATTTTCTAAAATTTTATGTGCATGTAACTATATAGTAAGTAATTTTGTTTTGGTCTGGCCTCTCACTCAATATAATTACTTTAAGACCATTTTGTTATAGTTTACTAATTCACGTTGCTGTATAATATTCCATTGCATGGATATATTACAAAGTATCCACTTACTTTTTCACAGACACTTGAGTCGTTTATAGTTTAGCGCTAATACAAATAAAACTTCTCTGAACATTTGTGTTTACATCTTTATATGAGCACATGCTTTCACTTTTCTTATATAATTATCCAGGAATCAAATGGTTGATTCATATGGTAGGTAAATATTAACTGTTTAAGAAACATCCAACTTTTCCACAGTGATTACATAATTTTACTTTCTACCAGCAGTGTATGAGAGTTCCAATCCCTCCATGTCTTTGCCCACACTTGATATGGTCACCTGGTTTAGTTTTAGCCATTCTAGTAGGTTTGTAGAAATATATAATGGTGGTTTTAATGATTACCTCCCCAACAATTAATCATACTGAGTACCTTTTTATGCAGTGGCCCCCAACCTTTTAGCACCAGGAATCAGTTTCGTGGAAGGCAATTTTTCTACGGATTGGTGGTAGGGGGTGCGGGGAAATGCAGAGCAGGAGAGAGATGGTTTCAGGATGATTCAAACCCATTATGTTTATTGTGCATTTATTATTATACTGTAATATATAATGAAACAATTATACAACTCACCATAACAGAGATTCAGTGAGATCCCTGAGTTTGTTTTCCTGCAGCTAGATAGTCCATCTGGGAGTGAAGGGAGATACTGACAGATCATCAGGCATTAGATTCTCATAAGGAGTGTATAACTCACATCCCTCACACGTGCAGTTCACAATAGGATTCGTGCTCCTGTGAGAATCTGAAGCTACTGCTGGTCTGACAGGAGGTGGAGCTCTAATGCGGGTGATGGAGAGTGGCTGTAAATGCAGACGAGGCTTCACTCACTTGCCCACCACTCACCACCTGCTGTGTGACCCCATTCCGAACAGGCCACAGACCAGCCTGTTGGGGACCTCTGCTTTTATGTACTTATTTATAGTTCATTTATCTTCTTTAGTGAAGAATCTTTTCAAATATTTTGCCCATTATTTACTGGATAGTTTGATGTCTTATCATTAAGTTTTGAGGATCTTCCCTTTCTGCCTTGTGGGCTGGAAAGTCTCTCAGGCATTAATTTGGGGTAACTGCAATGCTTACCTTATTTGCTTCAAATCTCTCAGACATCATTTTGATTGCCTTCATGGCCACTGTCTTCAAAACTTCTGTTTCCTTTATTTTTTCCTATTTTGTGTTTGCTTCAGGTAAGAGAGGAAATCCGGTTCCTGTTACTCCACATTGTCTGGAAGCAGAAGTTCATATCTGCTCTGCGCTTTTTAAATGCTACTTTTGCAAACATAGAAATCTTTGGCACTTTGAAGATAATATTCATTGTGGTCTGTCTTGCGTCATTTCTGTTGACTGAGTCATCTCTCAGCCTTATGTTTGCTCCTTTAAAGGTATTATAACATTTTCTGACTTCTTTAAACATTGTTAACATTTTTCTCTTAATCTTTTGTATTAAGCAGTATTATTATCATGTATCTCTATGTGGTTTTCTCTGTACTTATTCTGTGTCAAGATCACATCACCTCTTGAACCTGTTGCTTTATGTTTTTCATTCGTTTGGAAATTTTTCTGACATTATTCCTGTAAATATTAAATATTTCTTCTCTCTCTCTCTCTCTCTCTCTCTCTCTCTCTCTGCTTCTTTGTCTCTTCCCTCCCTTTCCTCTGTAATTCCAATTACATATACGTTAGACTTCTTGGCATTCCATATGCCTCTAATGCTCTTTCCTGACATTTCTAATCTATTGTCTCTCTGTGCTTTCAACAGGATATTTTCTTTTGATCTGTATTTCAGTTCAACAATTCTTTCTCCAACTAAATCTAACTTGTAGTTAAATACACCCACAAATCTGTTAATTTTAGGTATTTGTCAGTTCTAGAATTTCCATTTGAGTCTAAGGAGTGTATTTTTACTCTCTTCTGAATATCTTATCATGCAATTATAGCAACATGTATTAATCACACTCACTTTAAGTCTAACTACACAGGGATATGTTTTGAGAAATGCAGCATTGGGTGATTTTGTCACATAAACCTCATGGAGTACACTTACACAAACCTGGAAGGTTTAGCCTACTACACACCCAGGCTACGTGGCATAGCTTATTTCACCTAAACTACAAACCTATATAGAATGTGACTGCACTGGTTATTGTAGGCAATTATAGCACAATGGTAAGTATTTTTGCATATAAACATAGAAATGGTACAGTAAAAATGCAGTATAAAATATGTAAAAAGTAGTATAAATGTAGAGGACATTTACCATGAATGAAGCTTGCAGGACTGAAAATTACTCTAGGTAAGTCAAGGACTCAGTGGCCAGTAAATGTGAGGGTGTAGAACATGACTATATACTACTGTAGATTTTATAAACACTGTCCATTTAGGATATACTGAATTTATTTTAAAAATTGCACTATGATGCCAGAACATTATGATGGCTACAACATCACTAGGTAAGAGAAAATTTTCAACTCCATTTTAATCCTATGGGACCAACATCATATATGTTGTCCACTGTTGACTGAAACATTGTTATGTGGTGCATGAATGCACTCCAATAGTTGTATTAACTGTGGACCTGTTTCCATTTTATTCCTCTTGGTTCAATTTTTATCTTCCCTACCTTGTTATTTTTTACTCTGAGTACTAGACTTTTGTATAAGAAAATATTGAAAGAACTTGATGCTCTGGATGATGTTATAATTCTCCAGAAAGCATTTACTTTTGCTTCTTGAAGAAAGTTAGTTTGGGGGAATATCACAATTTAATCAGGCATTGAGCTGATTTAAATTTGGGTTTCTGATTCCTATTTCCCTCCCATTCTATACATTCTCACCAGAAATATTTATTAACTTTTTGAATTGATTCCATGGATTCTAAAAATCTGATAAGGTGATTCAGATGCTGGGCAGCTAAAAAGCATGACAAGCATCTACCTAGTTCATGACCTAAAAAATGTAAAATCTAGGAAAGTATCAGCCTATCAAATTTCATGCACATGTATTTAAATTTCTAGAAAACTAATTTGATCTGTTCAGAAATAGCTGACTAATGATAGTCTTGATAACCTGGCAAGTTGATCAAATGTATGATTCTAGATTTTATGCCATAGATGTGATGAATGAGCTCCTTGTAATTTTTTTTTCTAACTAAAGCCCTCAAGCAATACAGTTAAAACAAATAAAATACACGCTTTTTCTGAAAAAAGAAGTAAAGACTATCAATAAGACCTAGAACAGTGGATACTAATATTTGGGCAGAGATATGAATTTGGGCAGAGATATGAATTCACTTTTGGAGCCAATGAAAGCTACCTACTCCTTCCAAAATGGAATTGTAGAGAACCCATTTATATGCAAATTATCGTGTGCAGTTTCAGCATGCTTGGATCCCAACTGAAGCTCATGAGTGAATCTATTGTTAAGAATTCCTTCTCTAGAACAAAAAACATTTTTTCTTTATTTAAGCAAAAAGAAAAACGTATTACATTGACGTTTCAAGAAATGCTTTCTCATTCAACACTTTTCAGTCACATAGATCACAGAATGAATATTGCATATGTTTTGACTTTTTTTCTTCACCAGAGAAGTGAGAGTCACTAATAAGAAAGGGAAAATCTTATTTAACTTTTAAATCACAAAATATACTAAGAGCAAACACTAAATCTGTGACTACGCAGAAGAAGAGTTGCCTCTCTGCAGCAAGTAGATTTCAGAGAACTGGAGGCCAGCAGCCCATGCCATAAAGCACAGTGAGAAACAATGAACATATGTATGACTCTGTCATGCTCATAGGCAGACTTGTTAGGTCCACACAGTAATTCAAACATTTACATTAGTTTTCCACACTTAGAAACTGGGAGTTTTTTGGGTTTTTTGAGACAGGGTCTCTGTCACCCTGGCTGGAGTGGCACAATTGCGGTTCACTACAACCTCCACCTCCTGGGTTCAAACGATCCTTGTGCCTCAGCCTTGCAAGTAGCTGGGATTATAAGTATGTGTGACCATGCCCAGCTAATTTTCTTTCTTTTCTTTTATTTTTTTTCTTGCTATTTTTAGTAGAAATTGGGGTTTTATCATGTTGGCTAGGCTGGTCTCGAACTCCTGGCCTCAAGAAATCTACCTGCCTCGGCCTTCCAAAGTGCTGGAATTACAGGTGTGAGCCACTGCCTGGCCAGGAGATTTCATATTAAAATATTTCTTTCTGTCCTCTCTTTAAAATTTGAAAGATACAGACACAGTTGGCCCATATCTCTATGTAGCAAGAATCAACCTGGGATGAGTAGCCACTACTTGTTTTCCCAGTTCACTACAACCTCAGAAGCACCTGCTTCTGTTTCACTCATTTCTAGTATGTGACTTTTGTAACCATTGGAGCTTGTGACCCGTGGTGGTCAGCCCTCAAATAAATGAATGTTGACCCAGTGTCATAGAACATGCCCTGCTGGGTGGGTCTGCTTTCCCCATTTTCTTCTATCTTTGACAATTACACCTGGCTTCTTGAGGGGAGATTCCAAACTCATCCCATTCTCTCCTAATGCATCTCCACTCAATTTTTTCCAGATAACTTCCAGCTGACTTCTTCCCACAATCTTCTAAAATACAAAGCTTCCTGAAAGGATGAAGGCGAAAGAGCTGTGCCTGGAATGCTAACCTCACAGTTAACAGCCTCTGTGGCATTCCCATTTCCCCTCACCACTTTTTCTTTCCTGGTTCTCTTTTTGGGTTTTTTTTTTTTTTTTTTAATTTTGACCTTCATTAGAAAGGTCATTGAGATACTTAGTTCTGAAAGCTGTATCTGAAAAGACTATATTTCTTAGTGAAAATGTCTTAGAGATCAAGGTTAGTATTTCTGGAACAGCTAGGTCAAAATTAACATATTACAACAGCTTGTGTCAGCCTGGGTTACAAACTTTTCACAAGAAAGGGTAGGCCGAAAGGTCACACGCATCAGCTCATACCACAGAGAATTTCAGAATCTTAAAAGACAATTTCTTCTCTTTATAAATAAAAGAGACTGATTTTCTCTTGCTCCAACCACCACCCCTTCTTAGCCATACGCATGACTTCCAAGCACACTACTCAGCCACACTTCCCAGCTACAATTTCTCTGCCATCCGTTTCTGTAAATTTGGTTTCCTTGAATCAGTTCCCAGGTGGCTTACATACGTGTTACACCATCCTACTTTTTCAGTTGCTTAATTGCTCTTATGAAAACGCATATTTAAATCCTTAATGAGCCACTAGCCCAGACCCCAACTATGACTGCAGTTAATAATACAGAGTTTTCGCTCACAATTCGTCTTGTGTGACCTGTGCCAGTGGTATGATCTGCTAGTCATGGAACTTCTTTAACCTCCCCTCCAGTATGCAAATACAACAGGAAATGCTCTCTTCTGTTTCAGTTGCTGAAACGTAGGCTGTGATCCTGTATTGTACACTCCATCTGACAGCCCACAGGAGGGATGCCAGAGTGTGGTAGGCACCAGTCGCTGCAGAGAGAGGTGCTCAATAGACTCTGCACTCAGTTGAAATGACGAGCATAATGTGGCCATGCATTCAGCATGATGCCAAAATGACAGGTTATTTTCTGTTATGTGTCCACTGGCACTGGCTTTATTGACCCTGAGGTTGGTGACTGAAAGATGCCCTCACTTTACCACTAATGCTGATTGCACTAATCTTGCACTAATCCTGCTAGGTGAGAGATCAGATTCTCTGAGAGCCAAGCCGTATCCTCAGAAAACAAAAGATAAGGAGAACTTAAAGCAACTGGCCAAGGGCCTCGGCCTTCTGTCTCCTCTGCTGGCCCAGCATAACCAACATAGAACATGTCAGCATCTTCAGTTATAAGACAGCCAGCTCTGAAAGGTGCAGAAACTAAGAAACATTTCTAACTATAGGAGTCTCAGAGTATTTCAGAGTTTCATGTCACCAGAAACGCTATTTGCTTAGACTACCCAAGGAGAGCCACTTGATTTCGCAAGAGGCTATCTTTTTCAGTGGGTCTGTCCTTTCTATACCCTTTGTCGCAAACCACCATCAATTCCTATATTACATACTGTGTCTCTAAATCAATTTCTCTCTCTCTTTCTCCCTCCCTCCTTCTCTTTCTCTCTTTCTTTACAAAGCATGCTGTCTTTCAATTAACATAGTGATGACCTATTGTCACCCGTTACCATGCTAATCCTGAGCTGGTGTGAAATTACTTTATAATAAACACTATGGAGTTCTGACTTTCAATTAATTTTTCACATGCTGCGCTAAATCAGATTAATGCTCCCCACCACCATCACCCTTTGACCACAGACGTAATTCCTTCCTTATAATGAAATGGAGGATTAATTTATATGAAGCATATCTGTACACATTTGCAAATAAATGTAAGGATAGACTTTGTACCATATTTGCATTGTGTACTGTCTCAGGTTTAATACAGACTCCCTGAGATGATTAATTTTTTGTGTTCACTGGGGTGGGGAAAGATATTTCAAGTTGTTGTTTCTCTGTTAAATTCTAACTAAATGCCTCCACAAAGAATAAGCAAAGAAATGCTCACATATGCCACAATGCTGAGAGAGTGGTGACTTCTTTAGTAAATCTCACAATGCCACATTAGGAGAAGCGGAAGAAAAATGTAAACACTCTGAAATGGAAACAATGAGCATTAACTGCTAAATTGATTGTTGCTCTCCCTGGATGTACACATCCGTAGAGTAGTTTCTTAATGACCATTAAATGGAAGGAATTTGATGACAATTTCAAGCGAATGATGGCTCATGCCTTTTTAAAACTCATAGAGGCCCTGCACTAAATTATCTTTTTGGTGAAATAATTATTTTCATCTTTGAAACTCATTATTAGAATGGAGTGATGGAAGATGGAGTGTAGGCACACGCTAAATGAATAAATTTGTGTTTAAAAAAATTAATTGTACAACTCAGATGCTAGGCTGTATATTTTTTCTGTCAGTCTCCAGTGTATTTCAGCTTCTTTTATTACTACAAAATATTGATAGAAAAATTTCTCCAAAACACAATTTCTTTATGACACAAAATAAGAAGAACTGCCAGGAGCACTAAAGGTATGGCACAATAAAAGATAAATATGAAATCATCAAATCCTTAAAACCAATCTTTTACTAATAATAGAAGAAATAAAATCTTGCTCAGTGTTGCAATAATGAAAATGTTGTACCATTAGTTATTTTAAGGCACACTAAGCAAATTATGTTTGGTGAACACTGGAATTTATTGATTCATTCATTCAACAGATATTTATTTAATGTCTGCTATAGTCTAACCACTACTCTAAGTACAACTGATAAAGCAACCCAGACAAATAGACTCTTCCTCCCACATGGAGACTCCCATCTACAGGGATGCACATTTGAAATGGTAAAGGCAATTCATCACCATCCTCATTTAAGGACTTCTTACTATAGCTCACCACTGTACCAAATGCCTTCTACGTGTGATCATATATTTCAATCCTCATGTTTAATACCTTCCCGCTAGGTTATTATCACACACATTGAAAGATGAATAACTAAAGCTTAGAATAAGCTATGTAATTTGTCCAAGGTCCCGCAGATAGTGGCAGAGCTAGAATTCAAAGCTCAGCTTTGCGGACTAAAAACCCTGTGCTCTTATTCATTATGCTATACTGCCACTGTTGTTCATTCTTCCAAAAGCATGCATCTTAAAGTGAAATAAGTCAGAAACAAGGTCAAATAACACATATTCTCACTTTAAGTAGGAGCTAAATAATGCTTACACATGGATATAGACAGTGGAATCAGCCTTGGAGACTCCAAACGGGGGGAGGATGATGGGGGTGAGGGATGAAAAATTACCTCTTGGGTGCAATGTACACCATTCAGCTGATGCTGAGACTAAACACATAGACGTCACCATCACCAGTACCTCCATGTAACGAAACTGCAGGTCATACCCACTCAGTCTCTAAAAATGTTAAAAGGCATGTATCATCATCTTCTATTTGTCCAAATTTTATTTTTTTACACAATGGTGGGCAAAATAGAAGCAAAAGGCATAATCCATGACCTAAGGAGATTTCTGGTCTACTGGGATAAATTTATGCATTTGTAAAACACTTATTATTAACTTTCTTTTGTGCAGACAAGTTTTTAGGCTGTAGACATGCAGTGTGCATGTCAGTGGGAAGGGAACAGAATTATTTTCTGACATTAAACTCTATTGAATAACATATTCAACATCTATGACTTTATGTATTATAAAGTGCATTATTAATTTAACAGAAGATTTTAAAGAAATATTGAAATAATAGCACATTAAATGTGTCTATTATATGCTATACAATGTGCCTTAATGTCAGTTTCATGGAATTGTGAAAAAGTTAAATTTTTATAGTCTTACATACAATGGTGTAAGAACAATTTGTTCCATAAAGATTTAAAAGCCTTCATGTTGAAACTATATGGACACTAAGGCACAATTTAAAAGAAAATCTTCTGGACCACTGATAATTTCTGTCATGGTATTATTAATTTTTGTTATTTTTATTTTTCTAGATATTCATCCAATTCATCAAAGTTTTGAAATATTATAACAAATGCAATAAAAAAATCTGTATAAATTTATTGAATCCTGATAGCTGCAGTTTTTTCTAATTTATAATGCCTATTTTTCCCGTTTTTATTTTCTCTCTTTTCACTTGATCGAACTCCTTTTACCTCCCTGCTTATTTTTCTATTTCTCTTCTTTATGGTTCCTTAAAGAACCATTTTATTCAAACAGCCAATACTTACATTTGTTTCTTGATGCTAGTGTTTTTTATTAATTCATTTATTTTTGCTTTTATGCTCATTAATTCTTCTAACTGCTTTGCATAGGTATATTTTTCTTTCTTTGATAATTTCTTGAGTTGAATAATAATGTATAATTTGTGCTTTCTAAAATACTGTGAATTTTCCTTCAAGTACAGCTTCTCTAGATCTTATAGTTATTTTCCCAAATTTTCTATATTTAAGAAATTTTGAGTTTTTCCTATACTTAAGAATTTTTTAGAATAATGTTTTCCAAATGATTCAACTTTTCTATTTTTATACTTTCATTACCAATTTTCAATTTGAATAGAATGCACTTCAGAATACTGTCTAGTATCTGGTCAAGGAGATATTTGCATAAAGTGCATTTGCTGTTTCTGTAGTATAAAGTTTAATGATTATCTATTAAAACAAGGTTCATTATTTTGTCAATCCATTTCCATTGCTATAAAGGAATATCTGAGAGTTGGTAATGTATAAAGAGAAGAGGTTTAATTGGCTCACAGTCTGCAGGCTGTACAAGCATCTGCTCAGCTTCTAGAGAGGCCCTCAGGAAGCTTACAATTATAGTAGAAGGCAACGAGGGGCCAGCATGTCACAGGGCAAGAGTGGGAGTTAGAGAGAGAGTGGGGAGGTGCCACAATCCTTTAAACAAGTGGATATTACATAAAATCAACGAGTGAGAACTCATTCATTACTAAGAGGATGGCACTAAGCCATTCATGAGGGATCCGCCCCCATAATCCAATACCTCTCACTAGGCCCCACCTCCAATACTGGAGGTCATTTCAACATGAGATTTGGGGGGACTAACATCCAAACCATATCAATTATCATTCAGATTATCCATGTCCTAGTTATTCCTTGAACGTTTTATCTGAAAGTAACTGAGAAGGTTGTGTAAGATCTTCTAATGTCATTATATTTCTGTTAATTATTTTTGTTGTAGCAGTTTCTGCTTTTAAATTTCAATGCTATTATACAGGATTTAAATGTTTGTAGTAGTGTGTCTTCAGCAGTAAAACTGACTCTCTGGTCTTATTTAATAAGTCAACATAATGGAATATTGAATGTGATATTGTTTGTAAATTATGAATGCAATAAAAATCTTTAATTTTTTTATTACACAAAAAAATTACATATATTTTGAGACATAATTTTGAGATAACCTGAAGGTCCAGCAATAAGGGACTAGTTAAATTATATATATATATATATACACACACACACACACATTAATTCAACCAAGTATTTATATTCATTGAAAATAATGAAAAAACCCTATATGTACTTACACATAACAATCTCAAAAAATTTTTCTATATGATTAAGCGACGTACAGAATAATGTGTAGATTAACAAGTCCACAGAAGGCAATTTGCCATGGTAGTAAGAATCTAGGTTCTGAAGTGAGTGGATTAAACCAATTCTGGTTCCAATTTCCACTGACTGTGACCTAGGATAAGTTATTTAATGTCTCTGTATCATCATTTGTGAAATGGGAATAAGAATTTATCTATCTGGTGTTTGGGAGAGTATTAAATGAACTAGTACAAGGAAAGTATCTAAAACACTGCCTTGCACCAGTGGTAATACATGTTAGTTGATTAACATTGAAAGCAAAAAAAGACAAAGGAAAGGGAAAAATTCATATACAAATGAATAGATAGATTAAATAGATAGAGAGAGACAGAGAGAGAGAAAGAGAGAGAGAGGTAGATAGATATGGTTTGGCTCTATGTCCCCAGCCAAATCTCATGTCAAATTCTAATTCCCAATGGTGGAGAAGGGGCCTGGTGGGAGGGTGCTTAGATCATGAGGGTGGATTTTCTCATGATAGTGAGTGAGTTCTCCGAAGCTCTGGTTGTTTAAAAATATGTAGCACTGTCCCGATCACGTTCTCTTTTCCTCCTTCTCAGCCATGTGAAGAAGGTGCTTGCTTCCCCTTCACCCTTCAACCATGATTGTAAGTTTCCTGAGGCCTCCCCAATTATGCTTCCTGTACAGCCTGTGGAACTGTGAGTCAAGTAAACCTCTTTTCTCCACAAATTACCCAGTTTCAGGTAGATCTTTATAGCAGTGAGATAATGGATAATAGAGAATTGGCACTAGGAAAGTGGGGCAATGTTATAAAGATACCTGAAAATATTGGGAGCAGCTTTGGAATGGGGCAATGAGCAGAGGTTGGAACAGTTTTGAGGGCTCAGAAGCAGACAGGAAGATGAGGGAAGGTTTGGAACTTCCTAGAGATTTGTTGAACAGTTTTGATCAAAATGTTGATAGTGATATATACAGAAAAGTCCAGGCTGAGATAGTCTCAAAGGGAAATGAGTAACTTATGGGGAACTAAAGTAAAGGTTATCTTTGTTATGTTTTAGAAAAGAGACTAGTGGCATTACACCCCTGCCCTAGAGATCTGTGGAACTTGGAACTTGAGAGAGATGATTTAGGGCATCTAGTGGAAGAAATTTCTAAGAAGCAAAGCATATAAGATGCAACCTGGCTCCTTCTAACAACATACGCTCATATGCATTTCTCAAAAGATATGGTCTGAAATTGGAACTTAAATTTAAAAAGAAAGCAGACCATAAAAGTTTGGAAAATTTGTAGCCCAGCCATGTGGTAGAAAAGAAAAACCCATTTTCTGGGAAGGAATTCAAGCAAGCTGCAGAAATTTGCATAAGTAAAGAGCCAACTGTTAATAGCCAAGACAATGGGGAAAATGCCTACAAGAAAAATGAGACCTTTGTAGCAGTCCCTCCCATCACAAGCCTGGAGGCCTAGGAGGAAAAAATGATTACAAATTATATATATATGGATATACACACACACAGAGAGAGAGAGAGAGAGAGAGAGAGAGAGAAGGTAAAGTATCCTTTAGCCCTGCCTGTATCTGTCCCCTTTGCAAGGTGATTTCACAGCTTCTCCTGTTGAAAGGTAGAATCTATTTTCTTACCTCTTGAATCTGGGCTGGCCTTAGCTATTGGCATGCAGCATAAGTAGCAGTTTGTCAGTGCAAAACCGAGGCCTCATGAGGTTTCCTGTGTGCTTCTGCTCCCCTTCTCTTGGATCTGTGCCTTTTCCACCAGGAGAACAAGTCTGACTTTGCCTGCTGAAGGAGGCAAGTCCACACTGGAAATCCTAGTCATTTTATCTGTCCCAGTCAAGGACATCGTAGATAAGCCTAGCCTAGCCCATCTCAAAAACCAGACACGAGAGAGGCCAGCTGAGACTAGAATACTGCTCAGCTGCCTCATAACAAAATAAGTATTTTCTGTTTTAAGTCACTGGGTTTGGACTGGTTTGCTAAGTATCAGTAGCAAATTGATATGGAGGAATACATAAGAACTGACAGCAAGGACTCTCTTGGGTTATGAATTTTGGTTGACAGTAGTTAGGATGCACTGCAAAATATATTTCACTATAGAGCCTTCTAGATAACTTATGTTTCACAATGTGCAAGTATCACCGATTTTTAAAGTGTCAACATTTTTAAGAGAATAAGAGAATCATACACTCACTAATTCTAACCAGAAATAAACAAGATATCTGTTGTGTTTCTGAACCAAAAAAATATATATATAGACCAGCATCTGTGGAATTTTCAGGTGATCTTTAATGCCAAAACTGTACATCATAAGGGAAGAACTCCCTCATGGCTTCGATTCCCACAGTATCCAGAGAAGACTGATGAAGGACACCTTGTAGATGCACAGATTAAGAATATGTATAATTTCCTGGACGTGCTATTATACTGATAGTACAATATTCTTATGTGGCACAGAAATAAAGGAAGAGAGAACACATGAGTTTTAATCATTATATTAATCTAATGCAAGTTAGTGGACATTTACTTATTTAGTTATTTATCCTTTTCTTTTCTTTTAGAATGAGTTGCAGTCTCTCACACAGGCTAAAGTGCAGTGGCACAATCTTAGCTCACTGCAGGCTTGACCTTTCAGGATCAAGCAATCCTCCCATCTCAGCCTCCAGAGTAGCTGGGACTACAGGAATGCACCATCAGGGTGGGCTAAATTTTATATTTTTTGTAGAGACAGGGTTTCACCATGTTGCCCAAGGCTGGTCTTAAACTCATGGGCTCAAGTGATCTGTCTACCTCAGCCTCCCAAAGTGCTGGGATTACAGGCATGAGCCACTGTACCTAGCTAATATTTATTTTTTCAACATCTATTTAGTGATTGTTGCATGGCAGTGTAAGATGAGTAATCTGAATTATTCAGAGTATAAAATGTGGTCTTTATCTTGAAGGAACAATGATAGAACAATGAATGGAATAAATAACTGTCAAAACAATGTTTTCTTTAAAGCCTCTTCTATTATAGTTTCTTGAATATTTGTTATTTTTATAGTTTTCAGTTCTTCTAATATTATCACATAAATACTATAACTTGGGAGCAAAATACCATTTAACTGAAAGCTTATGAATGAGAAAAAAGCAATCAGAAAATATCTAAGAGTTAATATTAGATATCTCCTTATTTAATAATAACTAAAAGTAATATGGTTATTGTAAATAAAAATTGAATGAGCTTCTTCTTAATGTGATGAACTGCATTTCAAAAGTACAAGCCATAATCCCTTTTCTAAGAGATTAAAAATAAAACATTATTATTAATATCAAAAATAATAGCATTTTCTATATGCCAGAATAATGATTTACAAAACAGTGGGTACAAATTAAGAAAGTGTTTGCTCAGTTCAGAGAGATAGGAAAAAGCTACATGCAAAAAACCGGAGTAGGATTAGACAAGCAAACAGATGAAGGGAGGCTACTGCAGGCTGGAGAGTAAATATGAATCAAACACTTCAGGAGGCAACATATGTGTTTGTGCATGTTAAATGCACACATATATGTGTATATCCCTACTACTTAAATGCATACATGCACATAAATACATTGATATGTGCTTCCATTTAAGGATAAGTCTTTTAATTCACCCAACAGTCCACTACACTCAAATCTTTGATATCTGAAACCCCATATTTTTCAGCAACTGGCATGATGCCTGGTACACAGTAGGTACTCAAGAAATATTTCTTGAATGAATGAATGGACACTGTAGAATAGATGTCAAAACCCTGATGCTCAAGTTGTGACTTTCCCAGTAACAAGGAGTTAGTAAAATATATTTCTGACAGGACTTTCTTCTTCATTTCCTTTTTATTCAAAGTTATCCTTGGACTAGAAGCATCAGTATCATGTGGGAGCCTACTAGAGATGTGGAATCTCTGGCCCTAAACCATATATACTGATTCTGAATCTGCATTTTAACCAGATCCTCAGATGAACTGTATGTACCTGAAAGTTGGAGAAGCACTGTGCTATTATGTCTTATGTCTTAGGAAAATAAGAAGGTGAGTCAGAGCATTCTGGAGGTTTGTGGAGGAGAAAAGAAGAATTAATGTGGAGATATGAGTGGGAAGCACTTTGGGGAAGGCTGTGAATACAAGTCTGAGGAATTCATCTTAAAAACCAGGGTTTCCAAAGTAGGAATCTTTAGACTCCAAGAGGAACAGTAGGAAAGCAAGCCACTGGGCCATGAGGAAAAAAATTCAGAACTCATTAGTACATAATTTCTATCTAAATACAAGAAAGAGACTTGACTTTACTAATAGTTAGTTGTTCTATTTAATGTTCAGCTACACCGATTCCTGCCTCACTTGTTAGGTTACAATTCAGATAGGCAGCATGGGAAACACAATTCCAGCAGCCCACAGAAGCATCACTCCCTCTCCCCAACTCCTCCCCACACCTTGTACACACTACTGGATATCAAACTATAGGTAGACTTACTTAAGAAAACCCTTGTCTTAAATCATGTTGTTTTCATTAAAATAGCCTTCACAAAATGAACAAGTGGTCTTAAATAATTCCCGAGCAAGAGCATTCTCATGTACATATATGTGTGTACACATATGCGCACATACACATTGGATATAGGGTTTAAAAGGCAAGCACACGTGAACAAGAAAATGGGAGAGATAATTCTTCTCTTACATCTGATGAAAGGTGATAGCCACATTACAAGGGAAAAACAATGACAATCTCTTCAAATCTGACAAGAAGGCAGCCAACAAGTAAAAAATGTAAATTCTTTTCAAAAGAGTCTTATGTTATGAAGTCGGCATGTCAAAAACGGATGTCTGGAAATATTTCCATGGATTGTGTTTTTGTTGACAATACTAATGTAAGTATATATTCTATAAAAAAAAAAAGCTTGCATATCTGCATATTTAAAACTATTGGAGAAAAATGTCTAACCTAAAAAAAATCTTCTACATAGAATTAGATTGAGTTTAAACAAATGTAAAAATGCAATACCTTCTGTTTAGTTTGCAAAAACAACTGACTGACATAAGGGAAGATGAAAATGGATGAGCTGGCTTTAAGAAAAAACCTTGGCTTCACTATTGGTTGGAACTGAATAATGAGTATTGTGATTTAGTAAGTGTAACCCATTTTGAACTTCGTCAGTTTAGATGTAAATATCTCTGTTAGGTATCTTTCTCAAATGTGACATATAACACCAAGTACTTAAATAAGCTGAATTTAGAAATCACCATGACTCAAATAAACTAAAAATTTTAAAAATAATAAAATCTATCCAACCATGTTGCTCTCACCAAATATAGTGCAAGGACTAATAAATTTTATATCATTAATAAATTTTAACTTAATGGATTTAAATATTTACTTTCTCTACATTGGCATGTCTTCATATTTGTTTTTGTGTATATTTTATAATGTTTGGTGTTTAACTTACAATATTTCACCTTATTTTATCAAATGTAAGTTGTAATCGATTGAAATAGGTAACATAACTGTATGTTCCACTAAGAAAGATAAGAATACTATAATTTTAATTCCACTAATTGTTTAAAGGCATCAGATTTCACAGATGTTAAAATCTGGTGGAGGCGTAGTACAACTAGAATAATTATGATTAAGTGTGGCTGCTAATGAAACAATAACAGCAGTGGCCTTAGCAACATCAGAGTCTTTCTCTTTCCTACAAAACTCTGGAGATATGCAGTTCAGGCCTGGTAGGGGGATTCTACTTTGCAAAGATGTCAGTAAATCAAGTTTTTCCATCTCTCTCCTCTGTCATCTCTATAGTGTGGTTCAAAGTGAAATCTAAAAAATGGGAAGTGAAAGATAAATGCCAGTTCTTTCTTAAGGAAGGAAGGAAGGTACAGAATTCCCCATACATTTCCACTTATATCCCATTGGCCAGAATCTAGCTGTACCACCAGACACAAGTACAAAGGAGGCAGATGACTGTAGTATTTCCTAGGTGGCCATGGTGCCAGCTGCACTAACTTAGGATACGAAAATATCAGGTATGGAAGACATCCATATGTCTATCCATGATAAATAACTAGCACAGGAATGCATGTGATATGGTTTGACTGTGTCCTCACCCAAATCTCATCTTGAATATAACTCCCACAATTCCCTTGTCTTTTTTTTTTTTTTTTGCAAAAGAGAGATGTTTAATGGACTCACAGTTCCATGTAGTTGGAGAGGCCGCAATAATTCCCCTGTCTTGTGGGAGAAACCTGGTGGAAGGTAATTGAATCATGGGGGCGGGTCTTTCCCATGCTATTCTTGTGATGGTGAATAAGTCTCATGAGATCTGATGGTTTTAAAAATGGGTGTTTCCCTGCACAAGCTCTCTCTTTGTCTGCTGCCATCCATTTAAGATGTGACTTGTTTCTCCTTGCCTTCCACCATGATCGTGTGGCTTTTCCAGCCATGTGGAACTGTAAGTCTATTAAAGCTCTTTCTTTTGTAAACTTTCCAGTCTTGGGTATGTCTTTATAAGCAGTGTGAAAATGAACTAATACAGTAAATTGGTACCAGTAGAGAAGGGCATTGCTGAGAAGATACCCAAAAATGTGGGAGCAACTTTGGAACTGGGTAACAGGCAGAGGTTGGAACAGGTTAGAGGGCTCAGAAGAAGATAGGAAAATGTGGGAAAGTTTGGAACTTTCTAGAGATTTGTTGAATGGCTTTGATCAAAAGCCTGATAGCAATATGAACAATAAGGTCCAGGCTGAGGTGATCTCAGATGGCGATGAGGAACTTGTTGGGAACTGAAGCAAAGGTGACTCTTGCTATATTTTAGCAAAGAAACTGGTGGCATTTTGCCCCTGCCCTAGAGATTTGTGGAACTTTTAACTTTAGAGAGATGATTTCTGACAGAAGAAATTTCTAAGCAGCAAAGCATTCAGGACATGACATGGGTGCTATTAGAGGCATTCAGTTTTATAAGGGAAACAGCATAAAACTGGAAAATTTGCAGCCTGACAATGCAATAGAAAAGAAAATCCTATTTTCTGAGGAGAAATTCCAGCCAGCTGCAGAAATTTGCATAAATAACAAGGAGCCAAATGTTAACCACCAAAACAATAAAGAAAATGTCTCCAGGGCATGTCGGAGACCTTTGTGGCAGCCCCTGCCATCACAGGCCCTGAGGTTTA